>CP092870.1:66375770-66390417 GCA_030710605.1 Cordylochernes scorpioides | reverse complement strand
GTTGTTCCTAATCAAATTCTGTAAAAATGCAACGTCACCCTTATTTTCACTCTTGGGACTAATATCTCGCTCCAAATTTCCTTCAGGATCAAAGCACTTCGAGATAGCAGTAAAGAGATTTTTGCAAAAATTTGTATTCTCCCTAGAAACATTTCTTTAGGGATAATTTGTGCTATTGGGCTAGAGTTTGCAATCCAAAGCTGTCCCTTATTGTGATTAATCGTAAGAAGTGTATTGGGAACTAATGTTTTTTTTTTTAATAATCCTCCTTTTGAAGGTTCAAAAAGTACCTTGTTTCGTCCATTGTGTTCGGAGCTAATCACATTTATTTACTTGATAGATTTGGCTGGAATGATTATCTTTTCAGGGTCCACGATTCTATCCTCTAAATCGTCTTTAGCTTCTTCAAGGCTGATTTCTGCTAGTTCACAATCGATCACGGCATTTGTTGCCTCCAAAAATCTCATCCGAGTATGATGATGGGGTTGCTACTGGAAAGGATGATAAATTCAAGCGGCTGTCTCAACCCATTTATGCTCTAACCTTTTTGCCATCGGCGACTCTAAGAGTTATTCCTTCATCCTTGAACATCGGCTTTTTCAAATGTCATCTTAACTCGTTCGAGATAACAGAGAATCTGGCTACCGAGTCGACCAAGGCAGAAAATGGAACGTCATCTATAATTATTTCAACGAAATTGTGTTCTAATTTGGCGGCTGTCGTCGTTGGAGGGTTTTAACACCCGCGGCTTCCCCCTCGAAAGAAAGCGCGACGCTTAGTTTTTTTCTAGATTGTAGCGGCGTGGGGATTGGCTTGTATGGCGGCCTGGGGAAATGGACTGGCGTCTTGGGGATATTTCTCTGTTTTAGTATGGTGATTGTCGGCGATAGGTTTGAGATCTTGAAGAATGTTCCTCATAGAATTGAGTAGTTTGGAGGGTCTGAATGCACTATTTAGGTCTTTCTAATTCAAATTGGGCTACATACTAGCGATCTCTACATAGCGTTTGACATGCCTGTGCCGCCACAATGGAACATATTGGCTTGTTGTCTTGGGTCCTCCATTAGTCTGTTCGTCTTTGGCTTGGCGTCTGGTTGAATACCGATGTGTCTTGGTCAGGGTACCGCTGTCTAGGTGTCCGGTTGAATACCCTTGTTTGGGTTTTGCAATGGGGTTGTGGTATTTGGCCAGGATTTGAAATCGCGGCTAGATTTTTTAAATGTTCTACTCTGATAATTGTCTCGAGAGGAGACTCTTCTGGAGTGGTTGGTGCTGCTTTTAATGCGCGACGGACTTCTTCGCGGACTATCCGTCTGATTAAGTACTCCGTCGATTCGGATTCTACTGGATCGATCGAAGCAACGTTGGGTAGTCAATCGAACACTATGCACATGTTCACACGTTGCTTGTTTGAGGTTTTGATTTTTCTGCACAATATAATAAAATCTACAGTGGTGTATATTTCCAAATTGATAATTGATCTATAAATATTCTCTGATATACCTTTCAATAGATGTGCAACTTTCTCGCTTTCGCTCCTTTTGGTGTTGATTTGCTTGCACAGGTTGAGAACTTCTTAAATGTAACAGTCACAATGCTCGCTTTTATTCTGAGCTCGGGATTTTAATTTTTAATCAAGTTTTATTTTTGATTGGCGTGATGACCAAAATTCAGAGAGAACATTGTCTCAATCGAATCCCATGAATTTACCTGTTCCTCGATATTCTCGAATCAGCTTCTTGCTGTTCCCGAAAGGAAAAAAATAATGTTCACCAGGCACATTATGTTGTCCCAGTGGGTATACCGAGCGACCCGATGAAATTCCTTCAGCCATTTTTCAGGATTTTGGCCAGGTTCTAAAGAAAAAACAGAGTGGTATCTAAAGGGTTGAAAAATTGCCCATCTTTGGAGACCTGAATAGTTTGTTCTGTCTTCATTTTTTTCTAAAGGCTCTAGTACATGAATACTACGGATTCTTCTGACAGCTTGGGCGACGTAGGGATGATCCAGCTTAATCTTCACAGAATATCAGGGTAGAGAAGACAAGTATTCCAAAAGCTTAATCAAAAATAATTTATTAATTAAACTTATATATTGCAAAATGAGTCAATTGATTTTCCAAGTGGTAATTTACAAGCATGGTAAGGAGTGATGACTATGCAAATATTTATGATCATATACAACAGAGTATTCAAAATAATTATTCAGTGACATAATGATAAATGTTTTTGCGAGGATCTAAATGCTCAAACATATTGTTGTCGTGTGGTAAGAAAAATTCAGAAATATTTCTTTATCTTCTGAACGAACCTCCAAATAGCCCAACATATTCTACTGCCATTTTTATATCTTTCGACATTTCATCAATTCGCTTAAAGTTTTATCAAGATCGAACGCTAAGGTGGCGTCTTCGACATAGATGAATAGCTAACTTCTTAACCTTGGAAATGATCAAATCAGGGTATTATAAGACTTTAATCGGTGGAATTATTGTATAGATATAATATTCATAAGTTGTCATTTTATTTTATAACATTACAGAACTTTTTCTTGCCTGGATGACTCCATTGCTCGAAATCTAGAGCTTAAACCCTGTTACATGAAACCTTGGAGTTCTTTACTAGACTAAAATCTTTAAATTCCAGCTGAACTATTTTTATACATTATATTAATTATATTTTGAAAAAAAATATTTTTTTAATAAACACAAATTATCGTGTCAATATATATATGTCGTGATCGAATGAAAGGGTGCAACCGTTATGCATACATTCCCAAGAATTAGTTCCAGCCAATTGAACAGCGCACCCGCAACGTGCCGTAGCATTATCCCACGATGTCTGCCACTTTTATTCTTGTACAGTTTTTAGTAGATGGATGAATTTGCATATTTATATTTTAACACAACCTTAGCATATTTACATATTCATATACATCTTTGATATTATACAAATTATGACATATACATATATTCAATCGTGATATTGATCAAGACTTTTCCCAATTATTCATATTAGAGAAGCAAATAATGATATTAAGGGGAAATTATTTATATTTTATTCCAATTTTTATTAATATATATATTCTAAACACATACAAATCAAATAGCTATTAGGCAAAAATGTTTATACTTATTAATCATATATATATATTATTATACATAAAAGTAATTTTGCTCCACTAGATGGTGCTCTGCCATATAAAAATTACATGTGCTCGTGGTCAGGATATGCTTTCTTTATTTTTAATATCAACACCTGACACACAATTTTTTTTCTGTTGTTTTTTCATGTGTTAAGCGTATTTACGCAAATTTGGCCTTAAATACCAATTTCCTTGTTTCTCAAGAAGTCTCTGGAACCAAAAAATATTTTTAGTCGCAGTGGTACAGCCTACTCCATGCTGACGAGCGCCAACAGCGCGAAGCGTGTTCGTGGATGACGTTTCTTGATTTATCAAGAAATTGGGTTGGCCAAATATCACGGAGCAAGTTAAATAAATGTTTAGTTTATTTTTTTCCACTAGATGGTGCTCTGCCATCTAAAAAGCACATGTGCTCGTGGTCAAGATATGCTTTCTTTATTTTTAAAAAGTTTATATGTGTCAGAAAACACTATTCCTAAAAATCATAACTCCCCTAAAATTTTTATGAGTATGGTAAATTCAATATTAGGCTCTTTTTCTCACAATGATAGTTGATATAAAAATTAGCTTTTCTATAATGGAACATATAGAACTTGTGTTTAAATCGTATTTATATCTTATTTGTGAATAAGAAATCATAAAAATAAAAGGCTAGTTTAGATCAAATGTTTGTGTTTCAAAAAGACAACAAACCAATCAATATTAAAGTATAAAATATCACTCACCGCATGGAATTTCTTCCTCGGCCAATATTAAGGAAATATAAGTAATTAGAAAAAAAGTCAGTATCTCCATTCCAGAGTAGAGTAAGGGGCCATGTGTGGGTACAATCTTGTGATATCTTTCGAGGGGTACTTCAACGGATTATAGGACAAATACACCTGACACAATGGAACTATCTCAGCTCTTCTATCATAATGAGGGCGACTCGGTGTTTATTCTGGGGCCTCTAGATGATAAGTTACTAGGGAAAACTGAAACCTATCTTGACCTACCTCTTTTCAACAAAAATCTCAATTTTAAAATAAGATTTAATTCTATTTTTTTCGCTATATAATTTATTTATTAAAATTAAATATGTTGTATTCTGTGTATTAAAATATAAAGATACCATCATCACAGAAAGCATGAAGAGTAAACATTGGATTTAAGGATATAAATAAATAGTAAAATAAAATAAATCTAACCTTTGATTTTTATTATTGAAATAAAATAAATTTATCTGGTGAGTAATAATTAATTAATAAATCAAATAATAACTATACAACAATATATATATACGAGGTGTGTTCAAAAAGTATCGCGACTTTTGAATTTTCGCGGGTTGCGTATATTCAAATTTCGATATTTTTGTGGCCTTATGTTGGTACTCATGTCTCTCACTTATGCCGACAAGCCCGGCCATTTTGAATGTTCACTTAATTGTTGACAGCTGCTTTGTTTGCAGGTGTGTTGGATCGTCTTCGAATTTTACCTATTAAAAAAATGGATCAAAGAACCTGTATCAAATTTTGTGTGAAAAACGAAATTAGGTGCGCGGATGCATTCCGAATGTTGAATGTGGCATACGGAGAAGCTACCTTGGACCAAAGCAACGTTTATCGGTGGTACAAAATGTTCTAAGAAGGCCGAGCAGATGTGAACGACGAAGAGCGTGTGGACGCCCGAGCACTTCAAAAACAGACGAAAAAATTAATGAAGTGGAGAAAATGATATTGGCCAATCGTCGAATCACCGTTAGAGGAGTTGCTGAGGACCTAAACATATCGATTGGCTCGTGCCATTCGATTTTTATCAATGATTTGGGCATGAGACGGGTCGCCGCGAAATTCCTACCAAAATTGCTCAATTGCGACCTAAAACAGCATCGCATGAACATTGCTAATGAGATGTTGTACTCTGTCCGCGACGACCCATATTTGCTCCAGAGGGTCATAACTGGTGACGAAGCATGGGTTTATGGTTATGACGTGGAAACCAAAGCTCAATCATCTCAATGAAAGCTGCCACACGAACCAAGACCGAAAAAAGCGCGCCAAGTTCGGTCGAATGTGAAAGTTTTGCTGACAGTTTTCTTCGATTGCAGGGGCGTGGTGCATCATGAGTTCTTGCCACAGGGTAGAACGGTCAATAAGGAATATTACCTACAAGTTATGTGCAATTTGCGCGAAGCAATACGCCAGAAACGCCCGGATTTGTGGAAAAACAAAAATTGGCTTTTGCACCACGATAACGCCCCTGCTCACACATCGTTGCTTGTGTGCGACTTTTTGGCCAAAAACAACACACTACTGATGCCGCAGCTACCGTATTCCCCAGATCTGTCCCCCTGTGACTTTTTCTTGCTCCCTAAACTGAAGAGGCCCATGAAAGGACGACGTTACGTAACGCTTGACGAGATAAAGACGGCTTCGAAGGAGGAGCTGAAAAATATTTAAAAAATGATTTTTTGAAGTGCTTCGAAGATTGGAAAACCCTTTGGCACAAGTGTATAAAATCTCATGGGGATTACTTTGAAGGGGACAAAATAGGTATTCATGAATAAATAAATATTTTTGAAAAAACACAAAAGTCGCGATACTTTTTGAACACACCTCGTACATGTTTTAAATAAAAATAATTTCTGCTGTTATGAGATTAATTGCTTGTCGAGGAATTATTGATCATTTGCTTGATCCCGGAATCCATTAGCATGTGATATTGTTCTGCAGTCGTGGCAATAATTAAATAAAATTAGTTATCAAAAATATATTTAATTGAGCTAAAGGAATATATTAAAAACATAATTTGATAAAGGTACTGCTTAGCTTAAAGCGTAAGAATCTAAAAAATGAAAAACTTATTTACATAATGTACAAAAGATTTGAGCCGGCCATCGGGAAACAACAACAATGAATTTTTATTGGGGAAGCGTGGCATCTGGCGGTCGATTTAGCAGAATATTTGAATCTATAACATATAATTTTAAATGAAATAATATTTCAATATAACATACATAAGTTAATTTGAACAAACAACCCCATATTGGTGTATAATATGACAAGATTGTCGTGTTGTATAATAGAAACATATCTGTAAATAATTATACGCATGTCATACATGAACCATTGTGTCACAATTTATAACGTATTCTGTACAAACTGAGGATAATAAAATAAAACTATGTTATAGAATAAGAGTTAGGCTAAATAGCAGATATTGAGATATAGAAGTCCAACAACATGTAGTAACGAGGCTTAAGGATGTCAAATGTTTCCAGGAAGTTTTTAAAAGTGTACAATGACCTCTCTTCCGTGATCCACGCCCTTATTGCATCTTCTGAAGGCCCAGTACTTCCTCATTGGCAGTATATATAAAAATCAACAAAGCTGGAAATGCATAGTCATTTCTCATTTCGCGCAAGCCCTTGTCAGTTGTTTCCAAGGTTCCAGTATGTCGCCATAGACCAGATAAAAACCTCTTCTCAACCATCTCCATCTTTTGCTTCTAGCTCAATAATTTATTTTCAAGGAACCTTCCTATTCTGCCTCGACCACGACTGCCTGTAATCTGTGAAAACTGTTAAAGGTCTTCCAAGGTGCAGAGAGGTACTGGAAAACTCTCCACGCCCTGACTGTCCCTCTCGGTTACTACAGGATTTACCCTCTCGGTTACTACATACATATGAAATTTTATTGCATAAATGCTATAGAAATAGAACTTCTCTACAGTTATGATGGAGAACACACAGTGTACAGTACGAATGTTTCAAGTTGATACATGTTAGAGATTTCAAAGCCTTCTTTGTGTTTAATAATTTTATTTTGATCATATACTGTTTAAAACTCAGTTCCCAGATAACATTATATTTATATGTTTTACTAGCGGATGTGTACCCGGCTTCGCCCGTGTTTTATCCGAGTGAAAGAGTTCTTAGCGAATATTATTGATAATAATATTCCGGAACACACAGAATAGGATGATAATAATGATAATAATATTTGTTGCATTATATATTTATATAATATATAAAATATATTTTACGAGCAAACATACCCACTCTCTCTACTGAATAGATTTTTAAAAAGATATATATAAATAAAAATATCTAGAGATATACTACATGATCTTAGCCAAAAGGCCGAGAAACTATATTTTATATATAGAGATGACCTTGCTTCGTGTGTCTTCTGCTCGAGTGAATGTTTCGCCGGTAGAATTTTGTTATCTGGCTTCGCCCGTGGTCTGCTTTAGTGAATATTCCCCTAAAAATTTTGTTTATGTCAATCAAGTATGATACAGCAATATTGCCATCATTTCTGACTAAAAAATATTGTTGCTCAGTACTTGGTTAATTATAATTTTATTTTGGTTAAAGTGCGACAAAAAAACTCTTCCAGATTTAACTCTCTGTCCTGTTCAAATTTCAGCGAGATTAGTTACATATTGAGGGCGTGCATAGCCGACAGAATGCCTGCTTTCCACGGTTACCCCTGGGCTCAATACTATTGGACCCGTCTCCCCCTGATCTCCGCGGATCACTATCCTGCCCCACTGATATATCCCGGCTCTCCTGGCCTCACCCGGCGATGATCCCCTGGCCACCCATCTCCAGGCCCCTCCAACAGTG
Source organism: Cordylochernes scorpioides (assembly GCA_030710605.1). Lineage (NCBI taxonomy): Eukaryota > Metazoa > Arthropoda > Arachnida > Pseudoscorpiones > Chernetidae > Cordylochernes > Cordylochernes scorpioides. The sequence continues at coordinate 66,382,664 of CP092870.1, read as the reverse complement.
TAATATATATAGTGCTTTGAATAAATTCCGATTTATGCGTCCATCGGAGCTCAAAAATCATTCATTCTGGTTAGCAGCCCCGTAAATAAATCCGTATTAATATTCATCATATTAAAACCTGTATTTAACTCAAAACAGGAAAAAAATATTTTCGATCGACTGTTATTCGAACCCTATGAGACAAATTAAATCATTTCTAGATATTAATAAAAACTATGAATATAAGTTTTTGAGAAACATTTGTAACATGATATAATAATAAATAATATGATTTTTCACAATGCACAAAATTATTCTTAATAAAGATTTTAAAATATAGTAATTTCAAAGCCATTTAACATATTGCCCTTTATATTAAAAGGCTATATTATTTATTATAAATATCCTCATCAATATTTCTAATTAGAAATAAGAATACAAAAGGCCTGAAAAGTTAATTTTCAAGATCAATGTTATACTTTAATATGTTATAAAACTATTTTAGAGGCGTAATATTCTTTTTAAAATAAAACAATTTCTACTGTCCTTACTGCGATGGAAAAATTAAAGGGAGGGCCATCCCTTTAATTTTTCCATCGCAGTAAGGACAGTAGAAATTGTTTTATTTTAAAAAGAATATTACGCCTCTAAAATAGTTTTATAATTTGATAACAGATGGCGCTCTAGTACATCGTAACTTTAATATGTATATCTATATTAATAAAATGGAAATTTCATAAGTGGACATCACTAAAAACCTTCGTTACAATGTATCAATTTCAACCAAATTTTCAACATTTATGTAAAACGAGATGGAGCAGGTTTTGCTTAACATCAAAATATATTTCCTAACATTAACATGCGTAACTTCGCTGTTATCGATTAAATACAAAAAAAATCAACAGAGTTAATTTTATTTATATATAAATACAAAATTAAATTTCAACAGAGTTAATTTTTTTTACATACTAGCTAATAATCTCAATCTAAAAAATATTCAAAACAAGCAATTTTAAGATAACACCATATGTAAAACAGTCGGCCAAGAAAACAACAACGATATTACATCTTTCTCACATATTCACACACAATCTTGATTAATAATTAAAACTAATCTTTAACATTGTTTATTATACTTCAACTTTTATTTCTTCATTTGTTTTTAAATACCCAATTGTTTTATCATGTTTATAATTTCGCCTAACAAATATACAAATTTATAGTGACCAACATATGCAAATTTTATCTTTGTTTTTATTTAACCTGATATCGTAAACATAACATCCATTGTAAGCATTTTTCTGTTCACCTTCCGTGGCTTCTCTTTTCTCTGATAGTTTTTAGGTGTAATATATTTTCTTATTACTAGACTACAAACATTCCCTCGAGAAAAACCTGGGCGAAGCCGGGTACATCCGCTAGTAGATTATAAATACAAGGTAATAAGACCAAATCCAAATATATAATTAGTGTGTAAATACACTATTTATTTATTTATTATTTAAAAAGAAAAAAAAGATTTATTTTGATAATTTGAAACTCGTAAATTTGAATCTCTCGATAAAGTGAACATTTTTTCTCGGTCCCTGTGTGCCGTGTCATCCTGAATTTTGTCTTTCCTAATTTTCTACATTAGAAAATCATAGTTTTATCTAGTGAACATTTTTTCCCGTGTCACATTGCCGTGTCATCCTGAGATAATCTTACTTTTGATAAATAATATTTAAGATAACAAACTTAGTGATAAGAAAACTTGTTAACATCGTCACAATGGGGGCGCTGCTTGCGAGTTAAATCTTCAAATCTGCAAATAACTCTAAGGATATTCAAGATATTCGTGAAATTATTTTTCAAAACCCTTCCCGGTGATATACCTAATAATATCCCAAAATTTCACGGCGATTGGATGTATGGTTTTTGAATCTATAGAGTACAGACAAACAGACAGACAGACATTCAATTTTATATATATAGATTTCTTCATTTGTTTTTAAATACCCAATTGTTTTATCATGTTTATAATTTCGCCTAACAAATATACAAATTTATAGTGACCAACATATGCAAATTTTATCTTTGTTTTTATTTAACTTGATATCGTAAACATAACATCCATTGTAAGCATTTTTCTGTTCACCTTCCGTGGTTTCTCTTTTCTCTGATAGTTTTTAGGTGTAATATATTTTCTTATTACTAGACTACAAACATTCCCTCGAGAAAAACCTGGGCGAAGCCGGGTACATCCGCTAGTATATATATATAAATGCAAGAAAAAAATCAAATGGGTAGTCACAGTATACCCTTTTTATTTTGAATACTTCAATATTTTGGTTCTATTCGTCTATCAGGGTTTTTATTTAAGCAGTCCAAGCCAATTTTTAATAATTCTGTCCTATAGACAGGATGCTGGCGTAATACATAATTATTCCACAATTTAGGAATACATATATATATATGAAAAAAAATGAAAGAAAAAATAAAATATAAAAAGGTCAGGTGTTGAAATAAAAAAATAAAAATGGCATATCCTGACCAGGAGCACATGTGCTTTACAGAAGGCAGAGCGCCATTTGATGGAACAGAAATCAACTATTCTTTGATTTAGCCTGTTCCCTGATATTTGGCCAACCCAATTTCTTGATAAATCAAGAAAAGCCATCCACGAACGCGTTTCGCGCTTTTGGCGCTCGTAGCATGGCGTAGGCTGTACCACTGCGACCAAAAATATTTTTTGGTCCCAGAGGCTTCTTGAAAAACCAAGAAATGGGTAATTTAAGGCCATACTTGCGTAAATACGCTTAACACATGAAAAAATGAAAGAAAAAATAAAAGATAAAAATATATACGACATATATACGTGTATATTAACACATCTCCTTATCGTGCAACTGGAAGTTACTGATGGCTTGTAAAATATATTTTAGCATTTGTACTTTTTACATATATATTTATTAAGAAAAAGTCATATATTTATATTCTACAGATAATATAAATATTAATATTTTAAATTAATATATATAAGGCAATAACGCACTATCTACATACAACAAATGAAGACATTAAGAGGCGAATGTTTCTTTTCACAAATAAATCAAACTTATACTGTCCTTACTTCGATGAAAAAAATATTGGGAAGGCTTGCCTCCTCAGTGGAGAACTCTCACAGAGGTTTCGCCAATTTAATCTACCAGATCGCTTCTTTAGAACTCTAATAAAAAAAATATATATATATATTTTATTTTTTTTTTAAAACATATATTTTATTTTTTCATTCATTGACTGTTCTGCATTTTTGACCATATATTCAAAAAAATATCACTTTTAATTATTATTGTTGTAAATATGTATATTTAACCCTACCTATCTTTTATCCACGATTATAGAATTCATTATATAAATTCTATATTCCTGTGATATAAATAATTTTATGTATATTTTACTTCAAGAGATTCAAAATAAAAATCTGCTTGAAAGGTAAATAATTATTTTTATTTTTCCACGACTGCACCTCTTTTCAACAATCAAACACACAAAAGATTTCTAATCTATAACATATATGTATTATATTTATAAACCAAATTAATTAAATAAATCTTTATATATAGAATAATAAATAATAATAATATTTTGAGTATTTACAAAGAGAATATATATAAAAGTAGAATTAAGTAATTACCTACCATCATCATTGTTGATTTCTGGTTTATTGATTTCTTCTTTTTCATGGTCAGTTTCTAGTTTAGCTATGCTCTTTGCTAAAGTTAGGCAAAGGAAAGTAAAGAGCAAAAATATTGGTAGCTTCATGGCGTGGATGGTCAAAACGACTCCATGAGAACAATGGGTTTGTGGGAACTATCAGAAACTACTTGAAGGCAAATGATAAGCCTCCTCCCTGGAACTTATCTCACGACAGCCCTATCGCTCTTATTGGACAAAGCCAGTGATAATATTGCCCACCTCGGAGAAAACTGAAACCTATCCATTATTTGCATTTCTCTCTCAATACGTTTTTTTTTTAATTAAAAACATCAGAGAAAGTTAGAGTTTTAAATAATTTAAAACGTTTATAAAATGCGCATTAGCGCTCCATCTGTTATAAGAATTTCAAACTATTTTTGACTCGAATGATTATTTTTTTAAATAAATCAATTTTCTAATGCTCATACAACAATTATTAAAAGAAATGGATGGCCTGGCTCATCAGTGGTAAACCATCTAAGCAGTTTATACAGTTTGATGTACCATACCGCTATATTATTGCATTTTCGATTTTCCTTTTATAATGATACTGATGCTAGAATCTTGGAATTGGTATTTTAAATGAACTATGGATATAAGTTTTGAGGAGAGTAGAAACTTTTACAACTTAGAACACTTTATTAAAATATTCTGGTAACCCGCTGATTAGCATTTCAAGCAAAATGTTTATAACAATGGATTCTTGAAGTAAGATTTGAGTAGGATTGATAATTAGAACATATAGAGATCATGACGTGTCAAGATATTAAATACGATGAAAACATAAACAGAGAAATTGAACGTGAAAAAATAGAAAAGGTAAACGATAAAGATGGCTTTGAATAGCATTCAAAAAACGATGCTCATTTCTTTTTTGTCAATCTAATTTTTACCTTATTTGATATATTTTTCATTTAATATTTTAGATAAAACGGTTTTTGTTATTTTGAAAATTTCATCATTTCATTTTTTCAGGTCCTCACCTATCAAAAAATAACAGTATAAAAGTTTGTATAGTTCTTAAAAATAAGATAAACTTTGACAAAAATGTTTTGTTTTCTTGATTTTTCTACAAATATATTCTCCCCATCAAGAAAAATTTTAGAATAAAGCATTTGGCAAGGCCTTTTGAAAATGTTTGTAAAATAATTTTAATGTAGATAGAGATATATTTCCTGGGAGAATATTTATCTATAAAAGTAAAAGTAAAACTTTCCGTCATTATATATGTCAAACTCCCAAAACTAGCAGCCTTGTGTTGATGACAAAGTTACGATCACAGCTTTTCCAAAGAAGTACCTACCAAGAGAACATGGTTTTAAGGATAATGATCCATGTTAGTCTAGAGAGAGCTTTATTCTATGAGATTCACAAGGGATCAAATGGAACTTTCATGATATGCCAAAAAGGTGTTTAGCTGGAAATTGGCTATATATTATATTGCCCAATTGTGAACATTTCATTTGATCCATCGTAGATCTCATTGAATAAGGCACGATCTGGACTTGACAAGAGCTATTAGCCTGAAACAATGGTTTCAGGCTGGCGCTTCTTCAGTTTAAAAAAGTAAAAAAAAAACTGTTGATGGGCTTTCAATTTTTCGTGGTTTCACACTTCGATTAATTCGCAGTATATTCGCAACTATATTCGGGGAAAGTCCAAGTAATGAAATCATATTTCTATTTTTGAATTTTCTTTAATATCTTTAAATTTTAGAACAAAAGATATTTTAGAAACATATAACTAACACCTTTTGCAATATCCATAAAAAATAACCCCTTTTCTGTCAAAACTCGTGTCTTACTAACCCATTACAAATAAATAATTAAACGTACTTATAAACGCTCAAATGGAAAGACCTAACGCAACGCCGTATAGCCCAGACATTTATCCTTCCCTATTGTTATCTATTACGATCAATGCAACAAGGCTTGGCTGACTAGCACTTCTCCAATTACAATTAAGTAAAAAAAATGGATCAATAAATGGATAACGGCCAAAGAGTCTGCATTTTTCCGCGATGGGATCCGTCAATTGTCAGAAAGATGGAAAAAGTAGTGGCTAGGAACGGTCAATGTCTAACCAATTTTTCTCAATAAAGCTTATATTTTCGAAAAAATTACCTCACATACCTATTTATACTCCTGATTGTTATAAAATATTAATTTTCATGAAAATATATTATCTTAAAGCCGTAAGTAAAATGATACAATTTTTAAGGACAAACTTTCAAGATTTGAAATAATTTATTGAAAGAAACACGCGTCAGTTCCAGGTCATTATCAACAAAATTTGAAACCTGTGGGGAATCAGTCTCATCAGGTAGGAACTATGTATCAGAATATTTATTTGAATATGGAATATAAGATCTTCGGTCGAAGATTCTATAATTTTAATTATTGTGGGCTTTCGTGCGAATTTTTTCATCAAAGAGCAAATGCAAAAACAAACAAACAAATAATATCGAGCGTGAATCATATTGTCGCGCTTGACCCATCCGGTTCTTCGCGACGACGACGCTTACTCCTTGGTGAATCACCTACCCTGGCTCCCATTGCTTTACCTCCGCAGCTCTACCCTGCAGACCACCCAAAGACCCTTCTGAGAACCACCATTCAGGTGGATTTTCTTTCCTCTGTCAGTATCTTTCAGCCTTACCACTGGTTGGGGACACGAGAGACTTCCTAGAAGAGTAGCTAATGTGCTATTGGAGAAAGTGTCACAATAGCAACCGGGAACAAAACTGCTAACACTCCTCTTTTATTGTCATCTTTAGTTCACATCACATAAAAACTTATATATATTAATCAAAGGGTATTTACGCTATTTTACATCCCAGAGCCAATATCAATGAATATTTACAATCATTTGCCTCAGGGAAAAGAAGCACAGCAATCGGCGCTTCCCACACTAGTCCCAGACTAGCAACAGGCGAAAGCGCCATCTACTAGAGGAGGTTGTAACTGTTTTTCAGGCTCATATACCCCACAATATATTATGCTAAAGCTAAATATAAATGTGTAATATATAGTCTGATCAACGCCAAATAACATATCTCCTTATTTGCTTATGGATTTGCCCATTAAAGAGAAAATTGAAAAATAATTGAAGAAAAACTTCGAAAAACAAAGAGATTCTAACACTAAAGATCTAAAATATATTCCATATACAAATATT
>CP092870.1:66350569-66375670 GCA_030710605.1 Cordylochernes scorpioides | reverse complement strand
AATGTTTGTGTTTCAAAAAGACAACAAACCAATCAATATTAAAGTTTAAAATATCACTCACCACATGAATATTCTTCCTCAGCCAATATTGAGGAAATATAAGAAATTATAAGAAAGGTCAGTATCTCCATTTCAGAGTAGAGTAAGGGGCCATGTGTGGGTACAATCTTGTGATATCTTTCGAGAGGTACTTCAACGGATTAAAGGACAAATACACCTGACACAATGGAACTATCTGAGCTCTTCTATCGTGATGATGGCGACTCGGTGTTTATTCTGTGGGGCCTCTAGATGATAAGTTACTAGGGGAAACTGAAACCTATCTTCACCTACCTCTTTTCAACAAATATCTCAATTTTAAAATAAGATTTATTTCTATTTTTCGCTATATAATTTATATATTATAAATAATATATGTAGTATTCTGTGTGTTTAATATATAAAGATATCATCATCACAGAAAGCATGAAGAGTAAACATTGGATTTAAGGATATAAATAATTAGTAAAATAAAGTAAATCTAACCTTTATAATTTTTATTATTAAAATAAAATAATTTTATCTGGTTAGTAATGTTTAATTAATAAATTGAATAATAACTATACAACAATATATATATATACATGTTATAAATAAAAATAGTGTCTGCTGTTATGAGATTAATTGCTTGTAGAGGAATTATTGGTCATTTGCTTGATCCCGGAATCCATGAACATGTGATATTGTTCTGCAGTCGTGGCAATAATTAAATAAAATTAGTTATTAAAATACCTTTAATTGAGCTAAAGGAATATATTAAAAACATAATTTGATAAAAGTAATGCCTGGCGCAAAGCGTAATCATCTAAAAATGAAAAACTTATTTACATAATTTACAAAAGTTTGAGCCGGCCATCGGGAAACAACAACAATGAGTTTTTATTGGGGAAGCGTGACATCTGGCGGTCGATTTTGCTGAGTATTTGAATCTATGTGAAATATATAATTTTAAATATAATAATATATTTTAATATAACATACATAAGGTAATTTGAACCAACAACCCTATATTTATAAATATAACAAGATTGTCGTGTTGTATAATAGAAACATCTCTGTAACTAATTATACGCATGTTATACATAAACCATTGTGTCTCAATATGTAATGTGCTGTGTACAAACTGAGGATAATAAAATAAAACTATGTAATAGAATAAGAGTTGAGCTAAATAGCAGAGATTGAGATATAGAAGTCCAACAACATGTAGGAACGAGGCTTAAGGATGTCAGAAGTTTCCAGGAAGTTTTTAAGAGTGTACAATGACCTCTCTTCCGTGATCCACGCCCTTATTGTATCTTCTAAAGGCCCAGTACTTCCTCAACGGCAGAATATATAAACCTCAACAAAGCTGGAAATGTATAGTCACTTCTTATTCCGCGGAAGCCCTCGTCAGTTGTCTCCAAGGTTCCAGTATGCCGCCATAGACCAGTTAGAAACCTCTTCTCGCCAATCTTCATCTTTTGCTTCTAGTTCAATTCTTTATTTTCACGGAACTTTCCTATTACAACTGTGTCCCTTCGTTTTTTTGTGTGGACATTCCCAAGTTTTCCATACTGCCTCGACCACGACTACCTGTACTGTGTGAGAATTGTTAAAGTTCTTCCAAGGTGCAGAGAGGTACTGGAAAACTCTCCACGCCCTGACTATCCCTCTCGGTTACTACAGAATTTACCCTCTCAGTTACTACATACATATGATTTTTTTTGCATAATTGATATAGAAATAGAACCTCTCTACAGTTATGATGGAAAACACACAGTGTACAGTACGAATGTTTCAAGTTGATATCTATTAGAGATATCAAAGCCTTCTTTGTGTTTGATAATTTTATTTTGAGCATATACTGTATAAAAATCAGTTCCCAGGTAACATTATATTTGTATGTTTTACTAGCGGATGAGTACCCGGCTTCGCCCGGGTTTTATCCGAGTGAAAGTTTGCCTAACGAATATTATTGATAATAATATTCCGGAGCACACAGAACATTATGAAAATAATGATAATAATATTTGTTACATTATATATTTATATAATATATAAAACATATTTTTCGAGCAAACATATCTACTCTTTCTACTGAATAGATTTAAAAATATATATATATATATAAATAAAAGTATCTAAAGATATACTACATGATCTTAGACAAAAAGCCGAGAAACTATATTTTATATATAGAGATGACTGATGTATATAGTTGTTCATTTGTTTTAAATAAATATTAAATTGATGTATATAGTTGTTCATTTGTTTTAAATAAATATTAAATTGATGTATATATTTGTTCAGTTGTTTTGCATATTTTTCATCTGTGAATTAATCTCATAATTTGGTCTATGAAAATAAAAATATTGGACCAGTGACCAAAACAAACTGTAAATAGATCACTTGATGTTATATAGTTAGTATAGAGAATTGTTAGGCAGGATATATATATTTAAATGTTATGCTTATGTAATTTTAATCTTAATTGAATAAAATATATAAATTATAAATGTGTTATAAATCTTAAAATCAAGCATTAAAACAACTGGCGACGAGGAAAAGCAAATTTTGTAAAGAAAAAAGAAATTGAATTGTGAAAAGAAATTATACTTTAAATATGTCTTCAGGTATGTTTGAAAAATTTGACGAGAATTTAGAAAATGTTGAAAATTATATATATCGCTTGAAGCAATTTATGCTAATTTCTAAAACAAAGGAAGATTTTAAGACGCCATTTCTTATTTCAAGCATCGGACCTAAATATTTTGGTATCTTGCGAAATTTAGTTTTTCCGGAGGAAGTTGATCAAGTTCCCTTTGATAAATTATGCAAGATCTTATTGAAACATTTCAATCCAAAAACCAATATAATATATGAAAGATTCATATTTCAGAAAATGGATCAAAAATCAGGGGAAACAATTTCTAAATATATTATACGCCTAAAAGAACAGGCTCAAAGGTGTAACTTTGGAGATTTTTTGCAAGAATCCCTACGAGACAGATTTGTAGCGGGCATCATTGATACATCGACCCAAAAGAAACTACTACAGGAAGAAGGATTAACTTTTGAGGGAGCATTAGACATCGCTCTGTCTGCGGAGTCAGCAGATAATGACCTACACAACATCAAGAGATCCGAAAATGCCCATCAGTCCCCACAGCATCTTCATGCCATCAGTAATGCCTGCAAACACTGTGGTAAGACCAACCATCTACATTATAATTGTTTTTTTAAATCGGCTACTTGTAGAGTTTGTGGTAGGGTAGGTCATATTTATACAATATGTTATAAAAAAGACAGTTCTGCCCGTAAATTGCCCAGAAATTGTAAAAATACTTTTAATAAATTTAAAAAGCACCCTAATGATAATAATCCTTCGGGATCTCAAAATAGTTTATCATTGAATAATATAAATTTACATCCTCCTTTGACTGAAACAGTATATGTAAATAATATAAAATTTTTGGCTGAAATTGATACTGGGGCAGCCATTACTACAATAACTAAATATGTGTACTTTAAATATTTCAAAAATATTAAATTAAATAAATGTAATACAGTCTTGACAGGCTATAGTGGCTCTAAAATACCTATTTTGGGCAAGGCTAAATTTAATATAAAATTAAGAAATGTTTCTAGAATCATTGAAATACTAATAACTGATTTAAATTGTTCTAAATTTCTCTTGGGAAGAGATTTCCTTAATCTTTTCAATATCTCTGCAAATAATTGAATATTTGAATATTTGAATAATTGAATAAATAGATCTTTTAATATAGATTTACTTTTAAATGATTATGAATCCATTTTTGAATACAAATCTGGCCCTATTAAAGGTATCAAATGCCATCTTGATGTGAAGGCTGACTTTATCCCAAAATTTTACAAATTCAGACAAGTTCCTTTTGCATTAAAACAACTTGTGGAAAATGAAATTGATAAATTGGTTGATTTGAATATTTTGTCTCCAAAAAAAAAAATAGATAAAAGTGATTGTGCTTCACCACTTGTTTGTGTTGCAAAACCAAATGGCCAAATTAGACTTTGCGCTGATTTTAAAAAGAGTTTAAATCCTTACTTAGAGGATGTCAAATATCCTATTCCTAACATAGATTCAGTCTTGAGTAATTTTCAAGGAAAGAAATTATTTACTAAATTAGATTTGTCAAAGGCTTACCATCAAATTGAGATGGATGATATTTCAAAAAGTATTTGGTTGTCTCCACTCACAAAGGTTTATATAAATATAATCGTTTGGCCTTTGGTATAAAGACTGCTTCTGAAATATTTCAGAAGACAATGGAATCCTTCTTCTCGGGAATCGATGATGTTTACATTTATTTTGATGATATTCTTATTGCATCAGAGAATTTGGAAAGCCATTTAGATATTCTTAAGAGAACACTTAATATTCTTAAAGAAAATAATTTTACAATAAACAAAAATAAGTGCTTGTTTGTTAAAAATGAGATTGAATATCTTGGACATAAAATTAATGAATTTGGTATATACCCCTTGAAAGACAAGCTAGCTTGCATAAAGAATTGTCCAGTTCCTAAGAATATAACTGAATTAAAAAGCTTCCTTGGATTTTTGTCATTTTATAGTAAATTTTTGCCAAATCTTTCAGATTTAGCACATCCTTTATACAACCTATTAAAAAAGAATGTGAAATGGTCTTGGAATGCTGGGACAGATAGATCCTTCAATTCCTGTAAAAATGCATTAGATGAGACTACATGTTTATCGCATTATTCCCTAAATTTGCCTTTGATTCTCTCTTGTGATGCAAGTCAGGTGGGAATAGGAGCAACCCTTTCACATTTGAAGGATGGGGAGGAAAGGCCTGTGTGTTTCATTTCCAGAACTTTAAATGTTAATGAAAGAAAATATTCTCAAGTTGAAAGAGAAGGACTTGCAATTGTCTTTGCAGTAAATAAATTAAAAAATTACCTTTTTGGTAGGAAATTTACCATTTATACTGATCACAAGCCCTTAATAACTATTTTTGGAGATAAAACAAATTTGCCTCCACTCATTGCAAATAGACTTCATAGATGGGCTCTAACTCTTTCAAATTATAGTTTTGAAATTAAGTATAAAAAAGGAAAGGATAATATTATTCCAGATTTCCTTTCTAGATTTCCAGAGTTTCAAGAGAATAATTTGGAATATAATGATGGGAGTGGTGAAATTTTACTCTTAAATACTTCCATCATTGACCATGTTCTTGTGGCTCATGAAACACAATTAGACAGAACTTTATTCAAATTGTATAAAATTATTGAGACAGGGGAGTTACCCTCAAGTCCCAATGATGATCTCATTCCTTATTTAAAAAGGATTGATGACTTTACCATTCTCCAAAAATGTATTTTTCTGGAGAATAGAATGGTTATCCCAAAAAGTCTACATGAAATGGTACTTCAATTATTACATGAGAGCCATGCAGGAACTAATAAAATGAAAATGATGGCACGTTCATCTATTTGGTGGCCCAGCATGGACTCTTCAATAGAAATAATTACAAAAAATTACAGAACTTGTCTTTCTAATGAAAGTTTGCCTCCTCAAAGGACTGAGAGTTGGCCTAAATATGCAGGACCATGGAGGAGGGTTCACATGGACTATTTCAATTTCAAAAACAAACTGTTTTTACTAGCAGTAGATTCATTTTCTTCATGGGTTGAAGTTTCTGAAGTACCTTCTACCAGTGCATATTTTTGTATAAATTTTATGAGAAATTGTATTGCTCGCTACGGATTTTCACAAGTAGTGGTTTCTGATAATGGTCCTCCTTTCTTTAGTAGTGACTTTGGTGATTTTTTGTCTAAGAATGGCATATCCCATGTGACATCTCCCCCATATCACCCAAAATCGAATGGACAGGCAGAAGTCTCTGTAAGAGAGGTAAAGAAATTGCTAAAAAAGCAATTATATGAAAATGAGCAGGTGGAACTAGATTTGGCTCTGTCCAGGGCTTTGTTCTTTATAAGGACCGATGTAAATATTAGGAAAGGGACATCACCTGCGGAACTGTTTCTTGGAAGAAAGATCAGATCAAGACTTTCGGTGTTGTCAAAAGAAGAAGTAAAAGTCTTCAAAGTCAATGGTCAATATGTTAACAGTAAATTTAAAGTGGATGAGACTGTGAAGTTTAGGTGGATTACTAATGGGCATCCCTCTTGGTTAAACAGGAAAGATAATTAAAATACTAGGAAGGAATGTTTATTTAATAAAACAAGGTGACAGTAAAAAAAAGGTTCATCAAAACTACATTAAAAAAATGTTGCCTGGTAAATCAAATCCCACTAATATGAATGATGCTGAACGTGTGCCAACTCCAATCTCGGAGGAGAAAAGTGTTACAACCCCCAGGTATCCTCAGAGGGAGCGCAGATGTCCGCAGAGATATGGAGAGTAAATAAATAAATAAGGGGGGCCAAGCCTAAGAAGGGGGAATTGATGTATATAGTTGTTCATTTGTTTTAAATAAATATTAAATTGATGTATATAGTTGTTCATTTGTTTTAAATAAATATTAAATTGATGTATATATTTGTTCAGTTGTTTTGCATATTTTTCATCTGTGAATTAATCTCATAATTTGGTCTATGAAAATAAAAATATTGGACCAGTGACCAAAACAAACTGTAAATAGATCACTTAATGTTATATAGTTAGTATAGAGAATTGTTAGGCAGGATATATATATTTAAATGTTATGCTTATGTAATTTTAATCTTAATTGAATAAAATATATAAATTATAAATGTGTTATAAATCTTAAAATCAAGCATTAAAACAATGACCTTGCTTCGTGCGTCTTCTGCTCGAGTGAATGTTTCGCTGGTAGAATTTTGTTCCTGCCTACTAAAATGTATCTGGCTTCTCCCTTCGTCTGCTTTAGTGAATATTCCCCTAAAAATTTTTGTTTATGTCAATTAAGTATGATACAGCAATATTGTCATCATCATTTCTGACTAAAAAAATATTGTTGCTCAGTACTTGGTTAATTATAATTTTTTTTTGGTTAAAGTGCGGCCAAAAAAAACTCTTCCAGATTTAACTCTCTGTCCTGTTCAAATTTAGCGAGATTAGTTACATATTGAGGGCGTGCATAGTCGACAGAATGCCTGCTTTCCACGGTTACCCCTGGGCTCAATACTATTGGACCCGTCTCCCCCTGATCTCCGCGGATCACTATCCTGCCCCACTGATATATCCCGGCTCTCCTGGCCTCACCCGGCGATGATCCCCTGGCCACCCATCTCCAATCCCCTCCAACAGTGTAATATATATAGTGCTTTGAATAAATTCCGATTTATGGGTCCATCGGAGCTCAAAAATCATCCATTCTGGTTAGCAGCCCCGTAAATAAATCCGTATTAATATTCATCATATTAAAACCTGTATTTAACTCAAAACAGGAAAAAAATATTTTCGATCGACTGTTATTCGAACCCTATTAAAATTAAATCATTTCTAGATATTAATAAAAACTATGTTTATAAGTTTTGAGAAACATTTGTAACATATGATATAATAATAAATAATATGATTTTCACAATGCACAAAATTATTCTTAATAAAGATTTTAAAATATGGTAATTCCAAAGCCATTTAACATATTGCCCTTTATATTAAAAGGCTATATTATTGATTATAAGTATCCTCATAAATATTTATAATCAGAAATATGAATACAAAAGGCCTGAAAAGTTAATTTTCAAGATTATTGTTATACTTTAATATGTATAAAGGCAAGAAAAAATTCAAATGGGTAGTCATAGTATACCCTTTTTATTCGGAATACTTTAATATTTTTGTTCTATTCGTCTATCAGGGTTTTTATTTAAGCAGTCCAAGCCAATATTTATAAATTCTGTCCTATAGACAGGATACTGGCGTAATACATAATTATTCCACAATTTAGGAATACATATATATAGGGAAAGGATTCCACCTTATGATATATATATATGAAAAAATGAAAGAAAAAGTAAAAGATAAAAAGGTCAGGTGTTGAAATCAAAAAATAAAAATGGCATATCCTGACCAGGAGAGCACATGTGCTTTACAGAAGGCAGAGCGCCATCTGATGGAACAGAAATCAACTATTCTTTGATTTAGCCTGTTCCCTGATATTTGGCCAACCCAATTTATTGATAAATCAAGAAAAGCCATCCACGAACGCGTTTCGCGCTTTTGACGCTCGTCAGCGAGGAGTAGACTGTACCACTGCGACCAAAAATATTTTTTGGTCCCAGAGGCTTCTTGAAAAACCAAGAAATGGGTATTTAAGGCCAAACTTGGGTAAATACGCCTAACACATGAAAAAATGAAAGAAAAAAATAAAAGAAAAATATATACGATATATATACGTGTATATTGAGACATCTCCTTATCGTGCAACTGAAAGTTACTGATGGCTTGTAAAATATATTTTAGCATTTGTACTTTTTACATATATATTTATTAAGAAAAAGTCATATATTTATATTCTACAGATAATAAAAATATTAATATTTTAAATGAATATATATATAAAGCAATAACGCACTATCTACATACAACAAATGAAGTCATTAAGAGGCGAATGTTTCTTTTCACAAATAAATCAAACTTCTACTTTCCTTACTTCGATGAAAAAAATATTGGGAAGGCTTGCCTCCTCAGTGGAGAACTCTCACAGAGGTTTCGCCAATTTAATCTACCAGATCGCTTCTTTAGAACTCTAATAAAATATATATATATATATATATATATTATATTTATAAACCAAATTAATTAAATAAATCTTTTTATATAGAATAATAAAAAAAATAATAATAATATTTTGAGTATTTACAAAGAGAATATATATATAAAAGTAGAATTAAGTAATTACCTACCATCATCATTGTTGATTTCTTCTTTTTCATGGTCAGTTTCTAGTTTAGCTATGCTCTTTGCTAAAGTTAGGCAAAGGAAAGTAAAGAGCAAAAATATTGGAAGCTTCATGGCTTGGATGGTCAAAACGACTCCATGAGAACAATGGGTTTCTGGGAACTATCAGAAACTACTTGAAGGCAAATGATAAGCCTCCTTCCTCCCTGTAACTTATCTCACGACAGCCCTATCGCTCTTATTGGACAAAGCCAGTGATAATATTGCCCACCTTGGAGAAAACTGAAACCTATCCATTATTTGCATTTCTCTCTCAATACGTTTTTTTTTTAATTAGAGTTTCAAATAATTTGAAACTTTCATAAGATGCATTAGCGCTCCATCTGTTATAAGAAATCTAAACTATTTTTGACTCGAATAATTCTTTTTTTTAAATAAATCATTTTTTTCTAAAGCTCATACTGCAATTATAAAAATATTTAGATGGCCTGGCTCATCAGTGGTAAACCATCTAAGCAGTTTATACAGTTTGATGTACCATACCGCTATATTATTGCATTTTCGATTTTCCTTTTATACTGATACTGATCTTAGAATCTTGGAATATTTTATATGAACTATGGATATAAGTTTGAGGAGAGTAGAAACTTTTACAACTTTAAAAACTTTATTAAAACATTCCAGTAACCCCCCCCCGCTGTTTACCATTTAAAGCAAAACGTTTATAACAATGGATTCTTGAAGTAAGATTTGAGTAGGATTGATATTTAGAACATATAGAGATCATGACGTGTCAAGATATTAACTACGATGAAAACATAAACAGAGAAATTGAACGTGAAAAAATAGAAAAGGTAAACGATAAAGATGGTTTTGAATATCATTCAAAAACGATGCTCATTTCTTTTTTGTCAATCTAATTTTTACCTTATTTGATATATTTTTCATTTAATATTTTAGATAAAACGGGTTTTGTTATTTTGAAAATTTCATCATTTCATTTTCTCAGGTCCTCACCTATCAAAAAATAACAGTACAAAATTTTGTATAGTTCTTAAAAATAAGATAAACTTTGACAAAAATGTTTTGTTTTCTTGAATTTTCTACAAATATATTCTCCCCATGAAGAAATTTAGAATAAAGCATTTGGCAAGGCCTTTTGAAAATGTTTGTAATATATTTTTAATATAGATAGAGATATATTCCCTGGGAGAATATTTATCTATAAAAGTAAAAGTAAAACTTTCCGTGATTATATATGTCAAACTACCAAAACTAGCGGCCTTGTGTTGATGACAAAGTTACGATCACAGCTTTTCCAAAGAAGTACCTACCAACAGAACATGGTTTTAAGGATAATGATCCATGTTAGTCTAGAGAGATCTTTATTCTATGAGATTCACAAGGGATCAAATGGAACTTTCATGATATGCCAAAAAGGAGTTTAGCTGGAAATTGGCTATATATTCTATTGCCCAATTGTGAACATTCCATTTGATCCATCGTAGATCTCATGGAATAAGGCACGATCTGGACTTGACAAGAGCTATTAGCCTGAAACTATGGTTTCCAGGCTGGCGCTTCTTTAGTTTGAGAGAGTTAAAAAAAAAAAACTGTTGATGTATTTTCAATTTTTCGTGATTTCACACTTCGATTAATTCGCGGTATATTCGCAACTATATTCGGGGAAAGTCCAAGTAATGAAATCATATTTCTATTTTAGAATTTTATTTAATATCTTTCGATTTTAGAATAAAATTATAGAAACATATCACTAAAATTCTTTTATCAATATCATTAAAATAACCCTTTTTCTGTCATAACTCGTGTGTTACTATTCAATTCCAAATAAATAAAAAATTACAAATAAATAATTAAACGTACTTATAAACGCTCAAATAGAAAGACCTAACTCAACGCCGTATAGCCCAGACATTTATCCTTCCTTATTATTATCTCTTCCTATCAATGCAACATGGCCTGGCTGACCAGCACTTCTCCAATTACGATGAAGTAAAAAAAATGGATCAATGAATGGATAGCGGCCAAAGAGTCTGCATTTTTCCGCAATGGGATCTGTCAATTGCCAGAAAGATGGGGAAATGTAGTGGCTAGCAACGGACAATACTTTGAACATTGAATGTCTACCCAATTTTTCTCAATAAAGCTTCTATTTTCGAAAAAAAAATACCTCACACACCTATTTATACTCCTAAATATAAAATATATATTTTCATGAAAATATATTATCTTAAAGCCGCAAGAAAAATGATACAAATTTAAGGACAAACTTTCAAGATTTGAAATAATTTATTGAAAGAAACACGCGTCAGTTCCAGGTCATTATCAACAAAATTTGAAACCTGTGGGGAATCAGTCTCATCAGGTAGGAACTATGTATGAGAACATATTTTTGAATATGGAATATAAGATCTTCGATCGAAGATTTTATTTTTTGAAAAATATTATAGGCTTTCGTGCAAATTTTGTTCATCAAAGAGCAAATGTAAAAACAAACAAAAATAAATATAAAAATAATAATAATATTTACAAAGATTTTCCAATAGTATATATAAATCGATATCTATTACTTATAATTTCTACCTACCCTTTTAACTACTTTTTAAAATTAAAAACGAATTATATTGTAGTGGAATATCTTCAAATACATTTATACTTCTTGCCTCCATTTCCCGTGATACCCATCCCTCTAAAAATAATCTTTCCTTTTTAAATTTTATATTCCTATATGTCAAACTCCCAAAACTAGCAGCCTTGTGTTGATGACAAAGTTACGATCACAGCTTTTCCCAAGAGGTACCTACCAAGAGAACATGGTTTAAGAATAATGATCCATGTTAGTGTAGAGAGAGCTTTATTCTATGAGATTCACAAGGAATCAAATGGAACTTTCATGATATGCCAAAAATTTACTATATATATTCTATTGGCCAATTGTGAACATTCCATTTGATCCATCGTAGATCTCATGGAATAAGGCACGATCTGGACTTGTCAAGAGCTATTAGCCTGAAACTATGGTTTCCAGGCTGGCGCTTCTTTAGTTTGAGAGAGTTAAAAAAAAAACTGTTGATGTACTTTCAATTTTTCGTGATTTCACACTTCGATTAATTTGCGTTATATTCGCAACTATATTCGGGGAAAGTCCAAGTAATGAAATAATATTTCTATTTTAGAATTTTATTTAATATCTTTCGATTTTAGAACTAAAGATATTATAGAAAAATATCACTAAAAATCTTTTATCAATATCCATAAAATAACCCTTTTTCTGTCATAACTCGTGTGTTACTATTCAATTGCAAATAAATTAATTACGAAATAAAAAATTACAAATAAATAATTAAACATACTTATAAACGCTCAAATGGGAAGACCTAACTCAACGCCGTATAACCCAGACATTTCTCCTTTCCTATTAATATCTCTTCCGATCAATGCAACATGACCTGGCTGACCAGCATTTCTCGAATTACAATGAAGTCAAAATGGATCAATGAATGGATAGAGGCCAAAAAGTCGGCCTTTTTCCGCGATTGAATCCTTCAATTGCCAGAAAGATGGGGAAATTTTGTGGCTAGTGATGGACAATACTTTGAACATTGAATGTCTAACCAATTTTTCTCAAGAAAGCTTCTATTTTCGAAAAGATTACCTCACACACCGATTTATACTCCTAATTATAAAATATTTATTTTCGTTAAAATATATTATCTTGAAGCCGTAAGAAAAATGATACAATTTTCAGGGACAAACTTTCAAAATTTGAAGGAATTTCTTGAAAAAAACACACCTCAGTTCCAGGTCATTATCAACAAAATTTGAAACCTGTGGGGAATCAGTCTCATCAGGTAGGAGCTATGTATCAGAATATTTATTCGAATATGGAATATAAGATCTTCGATCAAAGATACTATTCTTTGAAAATTATTGTAGGTTTTCGGGCAAATTTTGTTCATCAAAAAGCAAATGCAAAAACAAACATAAAAAATATCGGGCGTGAATCATATTGTCGCGCTTTACCCATCCGGTTCTTCGCGACGACGACGCTTACTCCTTGGTGAAAGACCTACCCTGGCTCCCATTTCTTTACCTCTGCATCTCTACCCTGCAGATCACCCAAAGACCCTTCTGAGAACCACTGCTCAGGTGGATCTCCTTTCCTCTGTCAGTATCTCTCAGCCTTACCACTGGTGGGGGGACACGAGAGACTTCTTAGAAGAGTAGAGACTGTGCTGTTGGAGAGAATGTCACAATAGCAACCGGGAATAAAATTGCTAACATTCCTCTTTTATTGTCATCTTTAAACCACATTACATAATAACTCGAATATTAATCAACGGGTATTTACACTAGTTTACATCCCAGAGCCAATATCAATGGATATTTACAATCATTTGCCTCAGGAGACAGAAGCACAGCAATCGGCGATTCCCAAACTAGTCCCAGACTAGCAACAGGCGAAAGCGCCATATACTGGAGGAGGTTGTAGCTGTTTTTCTGGCACATATATGCGACAATATTATATTAGAGCTGTAATATATAGTCTGATCCTCGTCAAATAACATATCTCCTTATTTGCTTATGGATTTGCCCATTGAAGAGAAATTTGAAAAAAAATAAATAAATTGAAGACAAAACTTCTAAAAACAAAGAGATTCTTACACCAAAGATCTGAAATATATTCCATATGCAAATGTTTCAATATAACTATCGCTTTCATTTTATAAAAATGGGGGGGTCGGTGGAAAGATTGTTTAAACCGTTGGTTTTCGACCATCACAACTCGGGTTCGATTCCCGCATTGAGCACTTTTTTTCTGATTTAAATAGGCTCTAATGGTCCCCGATTCTTAAAAAGTCTAACCCTACCAGCGAGTGAAATTAACCAAACGGTGCTCTGGCACATTTGTAAGTGCAAATTCGAACTCTTTTTCACATGTGCAGACATGTAGTGCACTTACACTAAAAACAGTCGTCAACTTCTACCCACCTTAATTATCATTGCCTTTAACACGTGTACTAGGGATAAGAAAAAAAAACATTATAAAAATGTATTGTATGTGCCTATTCTAATACACAAAGGAAACTTCCCTCGTTGATTTCAAGGTATTATTAAATTATAAATTATTCATTATTAAAAAAATTACTGTGTGTGAAGTTTGTATTTTTAATAATTCTATATGCGATACTTTTATACTCTGTATTCTGAAAAAAATTCGTATATCAACAATTCTAAAATCCAACTGAAAAATTTATAAATCAAATTGATATCATAAAATTTGGGCAATTTAATGTCTACACGCCCACCAGTAGAGAATCTTGAAGCCTAAAAACGTTGATAAGAAGAAAAAGAAAGTACAAAGCGTAGTTCAATGATAACCATTGTCCTCCATTTTGGCTTATCGATCCAGATAAGTCTAATGATTACGTGGGTTAAATTTCTATGGGTGTTATTCTAAAATGATTATCTTGAACTAATTATCATTGTACATAGCCAACAGTGCTTGAAAAACATGATGAAATAAACATATAACAGACTATTTTGTCCTTAAGACAGAGGTTGCCTGGCCGGCATTCATATTTCTATGAAAAAAATACACTTCGGCAAGTTAGAGTTTTTTATTTTTCTCAAAATGGCCGAAGTGTCTATTTTTTCATAGAAATTATTTTTGATATATATATATTCATTCAGATAAATATAAATATATCGTTTATATATTGTAGCATAAGCCGACTTCATGTAAATATATCCATCGTCATTTGTTTATTGTAAAAATACAAAATATGTAAATTAGGGTTATAGATATAAAAACTATCTTTTTGTTTGTAGAGTTAGTTAAACTTCTCTCGCTTATTAAAATTGCTTTTGATTGCCAAACGACTTGCTTATTATTTCATCACTACATTTGGTGGAGAAGCCGGGAACGATTCCGACAAGATAATTAAATCTGGACGGCGTTTTGAGAAGAAGCCGACGTTTGCAAAGCTTGCCGCCGCTCGACATCGGTATGAGTGAAGTAGAAGAAAAGCCACGTGTGCAAGCTACCACTTTCGCATGTCTTCAACACCCAAGAAGCCCTCCTAATTTTTCAGGTAAGGCCACTGAATTTGCCCACCTGTGGTTAAAAGATTTCAACCGTGTTGCTCTTTATAATGGTTGGGACGAAACAATGTGTTTGGCCAACGTTGTCTTCTTTTTGGAAGGGACAGCTAAATGTTGGTTCGATAACACTGAGGATGACCTTACATCTTGGGCTATTTTTAAAGAAAAATTTTCAGAAATGTTTGGTGACAAAGAGGATTACTCCAGAAAAATTGAGTCAGCGCTAAAAGTAAGAGCACAAAAGCCTGACGAGTCCATCGAATTCTATATCCAGGATGTGCTGAACCTATGCCGCCAGCTAAACCCAAACATGTCTGAAGAAGACAGGGTAGGCCACCTCATGAAGGGAGTTGCTGACGAAATTTACCGGATCCTCCTCACTATTGAGGTAGCTACAACTGTGGACTTCACCAACCACTGCCGTCGGATTGAGAAACTCAATAAAAAGAGAATCAGTAGTGTGAGGTTTGAGAGGATTCCCTCCGTTGCCACAATTAAAGATGAAGAGGCGGGTTACACTTTGAAGGATCTGATCAGGGAGATTGTGAAGGAAGAGCTCCGATTAATTCCAAATGAACAAGCGAATTCCATTTCTTCAAAATCTTTAGAAGAAAAGGTTTTTCAGCGAGCAGAACAAACCTTGTCGCCGATTGGAAAAGCACCTGTGATCCATTCCAGGAAGGCTTTCCAGAATTTTCGCCGTGACAAACAAGATATGGGTGAAGCGACAAAGAGGAGGAAAACAGACCAGTTCCGAACGGAGGATAACATCCCGATCTGCTTCTATTGCAATCGGCCAGGACACGTCGCGAAACATTGTTGGGAAAGACGCCGTAGCCACCAAGAAAGAGAACCAAGTATAATCCAGGACAGTTATTATAGTCGTCGAAGACCTGGACCTATCTATATGTCAGACTTTATAACGCCGCAACTGGATGATTTTGAACGAAGCAATTCTCCGCGCCGTAATTTACCTAGAAGCTCCTCTCCCTACCCAGGACGTGGGAGATCGACAACAGGACGATACCAATCTAGATCGCCAGTCCGTATCCCCAGCCGTTCTCCCCACAGAAAGGTACAGGGAAACTAGGAAACACGACCTGTAAGGGAGGTAAAGTCGGACGTTGTTTAAAACCTCCACAGACGCGAGCTGACTTAGACGAAAATTATATTTGTATAAACATCAATGGACGTCATGTCGAGGCGCTAATTGACACAGGGGCGTCATACTCTGTTATCTCAGCTAACTTCAGAGAGTCGCTAAAGGTTGTGATGACTAAGAACACCAATATAACTTTAAAAGTCGCAAACAATCGTTTTGTTTCCCCACTTGGAAAATGTCTCCTGAGAGTAGGAATAAATGACTTTCAGCGGACTGCCGAGTTTCTCGTCCTTCCAAGTTGCAGCCACGATGTCATCTTGGGCTGGGATTTCCTCGAGTCTTCAAGTGCCATTATTGACTGTGCTCAATCTGAAATTTCGTTTTCAGAAATGCCGAATGAGGACCCATCCGTGGCACGGCTTTACTTAGCATCGGACGACATTATTCCCCCAAAATCCATCAAGAGGGTAGTTGCCCGGACACCCAACGTGGCAGGAATTAAGAATTGTGTTATTGAGGGTTCGAGGAAACTTCTTTTGGAAAAAGAGCTTTTTATTCCCTTCTCTTACGTCACCATATGGCATGGCCAGGCAAATATTTGGGTGACTAATTTTAGCAAAAATCAAATACCAATCCCTTCTGGAATTTGCCTGG
Source organism: Cordylochernes scorpioides (assembly GCA_030710605.1). Lineage (NCBI taxonomy): Eukaryota > Metazoa > Arthropoda > Arachnida > Pseudoscorpiones > Chernetidae > Cordylochernes > Cordylochernes scorpioides. The sequence goes on along the minus strand of CP092870.1, from coordinate 66,358,869 downwards.
CTCAGTTTATTAAAATCCAGCCGCAAGAAGTTTGCCCAATCGTGGAAGCTAACGAAAACTATGTGTCTGAAGGTGTTGAGTTAACCTACAAGATGAGTAAGTTTGAAGATTCAATAGAAAATCTTACTAATATCGATAATGCTGAGCGCCCTGTGGGAAGGGAAAATATCTCATCATGTATATCCCCCGAGCTTCCTCAGAGTCACAAGATCGAACTTTTGGAACTTCTTGAAAGATTTTCGGAATTATTCAATCCGATCACCAAAAGCCCATCTGAACTAATAACTAAGCATAAGATAACTACAGGCGATGCCAGACCATTAAAAAGGAGGCCATATCGGGTTTCACCTTCTGAAAGGAAAATTATTCAGGAAGAAGTTGACAAAATGATGGATATTGGAGTCGTCCAACCCTCGGAAAGTCCTTGGGCCTCACCGGTCGTTTTGGTAAGAAAAAGAGACGGATCGGTACGCTTTTGTGTGGATTATCGAGGTTTAAATAAAGTGACCAAAAAGGACGTTTATCCTTTGCCACGAGTTGACGACGCTCTTGATTGTTTAAAAGGGGCGAAGATATACTCCACGGTGGATCTTAAGTCAGGATATTGGCAGATAAGCGTCGATGAAGCCGATCGTGAAAAAACTGCCTTCATCACTCCAGATGGCCTTTTTGAATTTAAGGTCATGCCTTTCGGGCTTTGCAATGCCCCCGCCACGTTCGAAAGGATGATGGATGGTCTCCTGAAGGGCCTACGGTGGACAATATGTTTGTGCTATCTGGACGATGTCGTTGTATTCGCAGATAATTTATCGGACCATCTAACACGAATAGAGGCGGTTTTGAACTGTTTCAAGAAGGTCGGACTAAGGCTAAATCCCAGCAAGTGCTCTTTTGGTGCCAGTAAAATCAAGATCCTTGGGCATCAGGTAGACCAGAATGGGATCCGGCCAGACGAAGAGAAGATTAAAGCAATCACCGAATTCCCAGCTCCTAATAACTTGCAGCAGGTAAGAAGCTTCCTCGGCTTATCATCTTATTATAGACGCTTCATTAGGAACTATGCGGATATCGCACGCCCCCTTAACGCACTACTCTCTAAGGGGACAAAGTTCGAGTGGAACACAGCCCAAGAGGAAGCGTTTCGGAAATTAAAGATTGCCTTGACGTCAAAACCAGTGTTGGGACATTTTGATGATGACGCTCCAACTGAACTACATACGGATGCCAGTGGATATGGAATAGGCGCCGTGCTTGCACAAAAACAAGAAAGTGATGAAAAGGTAATCGCTTATGCTTCGCGCACTCTTTTAAGGGCCGAACAAAATTATTCAACAACAGAGAGAGAATGCCTGGCCATAATATGGGCGATTGGAAAATTTAGACCTTATTTGTTCGGACGTCACTTTAGAGTTGTAACCGACCACCATTCCTTATGTTGGTTGACCAACTTGAAAGATCCTGCAGGCAGATTGGCGAGGTGGGCGCTGAGGCTACAGGAGTATGACGTCTCTATTGTCTACAAGACTGGGAGAATGCACCAAGACGCTGACGGCCTATCGAGAAATCCCCTAAAACATACCGAGGAGAATTTTAATGATGATATTCCCACATTATTCCTTTTAAGCGACATCGGTAGAGAACAGGAAAATGATCCTTACATTGCGGAATTAATCAGAAATAAATCTCAGCCTTCACTTACCAAGCAAGACAACAAGTTCAAAATTGTCAAAGGGATTCTCTATAGAAAAAATTATGACCCGACTGGACAACCTTTACTATTGGTGGTCCCAAGGCACCTTCGAATGGAAATCCTGAGCGACCTGCATGACGCACCTACCGCTGGACATCTGGGTTTCGCTAAAACCTACGACAGAGTCAAGAGAAGGTTCTACTGGCCAGGGCTGTACAGAAGCGTGAAGAGGTACGTGGGCCATTGTCAGGACTGCCAGCGTCGTATAGGTGTACCTCAATTGCCCCCTGGCTATTTGAAGCCCATTCCGCCTCCGGGAGGCCCCTTTCAAAAGGTCGGAATAGATTTATTGGGACGCTTCCCCATATCTCAAGGAAAGAAAAAATGGATAGTCGTTTGTACCGACTACCTCACTAAATACGCCGTAACCCAAAGTCTAGGATCAGGTGAAGCCCAGGAAATCGCGAAATTTCTTTTAGAAGAGGTCATACTTAAACATGGAGCCCCTCGAGAAATAGTAATGGATCGAGGTCGAAATTTCCAATCAAAACTACTTCAGGAGCTGACTAATAAATGTGGCATCAAAAAGAAGACAACAACGGCGTACCATCCCCAAACCAACGGCTTAACAGAAAGATTAAACAGAACAATCGCCGACATGCTATCAATGTATATGGACCTTGACCAGAAGAACTGGGACGAGATGTTGCCCTTTATCACGTTTGCCTACAATACGGCCAAACAAGAATCGACTGGCTTCACGCCATTCTTCCTGATTCATGGAAGGGAGGCCGAGACGACCCTCGACACTATCTTCCCCTACAGTAGCTCGCCCGAGGGAGAGGAATTCATTCAGAATTTGGGAACCAGAGCCGAAGAGGCAAGACAAATAGCCCGTCATCACATCTTCAAGGCTCAAGAGACGAACAAAACTAACTACGACGCTCGACATACAGGAAATATATACGAACCAGGAGACCTGGTCTGGATCTTCATTCCTATTCGACGTGTTGGGTTTTCTGAAAAACTCCTAAGACGATACTTCGGTCCCTTCAGGGTTACGAAGAAAATATCGGACGTGACCTACGAGGTCGAAGCAGTCTGTGAACAAGGTAGAAGACAAAAGAAGCGCGACACCGTCCATATCCTCAGGATGAAGCCGTACTATGACCCATCAAGACAGGAAGATTCGTCGAGTGTAGATAACTCTACGTCTGGAGAAGAGGAGGAACTGAGATAAAGCTGTAGAACAGCTTCTCATGGGAGAGGGAGTAGTGTAGCATAAGCCGACTTCATGTAAATATATCCATTGTCATTTGTTTATTGTAAAAATACAAAATATGTAAATTAGGGTTATAGATATAAAAACTATCTTTTTGTTTGTAGAGTTAGTTAAACTTCTCTCGCTTATTAAAATTGCTTTTGATTGCCAAACGACTTGCTTATTATTTCATCACTACAATATATATATGGGATTAAATTTGGTATTCAATAATAGTTTTAGGGAAAACAATTTTCATGATGAAGTAATTATTCATTTTATTAAATGACAATATAATCCGTTAATTCGGAGAAAATCTAAATATCAAAATGTCCGTTAACAGAGAGGAAAAAAATATCCAAAAGAGTTGAAAGAAAACTTTTTCAGTTTTCTTGGACTTTTCGATGGACAAGAAAATATAGTGTCATTAGTAGAGCTCTAATCATCCGTAGAGCTCTAAATAAATTAGAACTTAACTATTCAAAAACATAGAAAGAATGATTAGCAATGGTTTAGGTAATGTCCTAATTACAGTACCGTGTATTAAATGATCGCAATGCTTTATTATGGCCTATATTTCTAAGAGATCATACTTGTAGATTAGCTATATGGGTTTAAGAAACTCAAGAGTATGAACTTTAGGTGATACATATTTCAGGAAAGAAACATTTAGATGCTGACTACTCATCAAGAAGACCCATGCAGAACCCGAATCTAAAAATGATTGCTATTGAATATTTTTCAAGCAAATAATAATAATAAAATAATAAACTCTGAGAGAAAACTGACCAAAACTATAACAATACTTAGAACAAAGCACTATAAAGGAATGACAATACATCCAGATGGTACAAGAACCTATAGGACATACAAGAACTGCCCTGGTGTGGAAGTAACACCTACCCACATATTCTCATGTCCAGCAATGGCCTCAGCTTCGCAGAAAATTGACATGGACCCAGAGCAGCAGATTTACACACCCAAGATAGTGGACATTGCTGCTGCTGTGATAGAGATGTATGGAGAGATCCGAGGCTCTTAATTGGACACGACAACAACAATACCAAGCAAATAATAAATGATAAGGAGGATTCTAATGAATACGTTTAAAAATATCCTTATGGAAATGATGGAAAACGCCTCCTCACTCAACATTTCGAAAAAGAAAGATTCCTCTTATAAAAAAAGGACCCAAACTCAAATGGTAATCCTTGGCTACTTGTTGTGCCGCGAAACGGGAAAAGAGCATATTTCTTTGCTTGCTTGTTCAAGATTCTCTAGCTGTAGATAGTTTGGTTGATTTGTTATTAATAGTCGACTAGTCGCCGTGACGTCATCAATAAATACTTTGACACCTTCAGATATACAAAGACTTGATTTCTACGCTACAACTGGTGGAGAAGCTGGACCGATATTCATTCAGAAAAAAAAGTGATTCTCTTCAACAAGAAGAAACAAACATGAACATCAAGAAAGAAGCAATAACTCAGGTAGGTTCATTTTTTGTTCAATATCTACCTAGAAACCCCTCGAAGTTATCTGGTGAGGGTGTTGAAGATCCCCGTAGCTGGTTAAAAGGGTATGAACGTGTGGCGAAGCACAACCAATGGGATGAAACTCTTTGTCTCGCTAACGTCTATTTCTATCTGACTGTCACTGCCTTCAAATGGTTTGAAAACAATGAGGATAGCATCCTGACCTGGACGGAGTTCATGTCACAATTAGAAAATGTATTTGAAAAAAAAAAAAAGAAAGCTCAAGGCTGAGAGCCGAGAAAATACTCAAAACTCGCCCACAATTAAAAGGCGAGAGAACCGAATTTTACATTCAAGACATTCTGCGCCTCTGCAAAAGGTAGATCCTCATATGAATGAAAATGAAAAAATATCCCATCTGATGAAAGGGATAGCCGAGGAGCTCTACCAGGCACTTTTCCCAAGGGATGTGCATAACACTGAGCAATTCTTCAACGAGTGTCGCCGCATTGAAGCCCTACACTGTACGCGAGTGACCCCAACCAAATACGAGCGACTACAAAATGTGGCGTCTCTCAGTGATCATGATGACAGGACAGATCTGTCATCTATGATTAGACAAATTGTTCATGAGGAGGTACAGCGGGCATTAGGCTCTACTCGAGAAGAACCACAAATTGATACCATCCAAGATATGGTTAAGGAGAAGATTTGAATAACCCTGGCGCCAATCTCAGGGTCTAGGAGATGTCCCCCACAGATGGAAAGATCCCGACAGTTTTTAAATTCTAGATATGAGGCCCAAACGATAAGACCGCACCCTGAACCTCATTACCGAAAACAAGGAGGAAGACGCGAAACAAACGAATGGCGAACCACTGAAGGAAAGCTGATCTGTTCCACTGCGGGCGCCCTGGTCACGTCGTTCGCTACTGCCGTGATAGACAGAGACAAAACGAAGAAAGGCGAAACCAATACTACCAAAAAAGACAAGAACCAAAGACGTTCTATAACGCTCGATCCGATTTCCAAGAGCAAAATGATGAAATGCAAGCCTCTATCGAAGCCCTTCCCCAACCCTGGTCGTAACGGGCAATTTTCGTCATCTGCAAAGATATCCAGCCAATCGCCTCGCCGTTCCCATCGGGAAAACTAGAAGATGGGTCCTATTTTGGAGGTAAGGCCGCAAAATTTAGAAAACCTCCCTTGTCGACTACATTAGAATTAAAAGAAAATTACATAGACATTAAAATAGAAGGAAAAATGACGCATGCTCTTGTCGACTCAGGAGCTTCATATTCTGTGATATCTGAGAGATTCAGACTGAAACTAAGAAAAATAATGTTTTCCGAAATGACGTCACATTACGAGTAGCTAACGGTAAAATTGTGAGACAAAAAGGACAATGTACGTTGAAATTGGACCTAAATGGACTACAGGAAAAGTTCGATTTTGTCGTTATGGAAGACTGTAGTCACGATATTATTCTTGGTTGGGGCCTTTTAAAGTTATTCCGAGCAGTAATTGATTCTGCAGATGTTACAATTTTTTTCAGAAAAATGTCTTTTTGAGGATGCCCCAAAGAACAGTTCACCTCTCTACTCATAATTGGAATATAGAATCGAGCCCGCCTCTATCCAGCTAATAGAAGTAGCAGGTCGTGACATTCCTAATGACGCAATTATGGTGGCAGAATGTCGAAAAGAGCTATTGCTGGAAAGAGAACTAACGGCTCCCTCCTCTGTCATTTCACTTGCCAGTAACCGAGGTGAACTTTGGGTTGTGAATTGGAGTCCATATCCGAAACTAATCCCACAGGGGATGCCGATAGTGTTGTCATCGAAGATAGTCAACTATGTAATCTAGCTGATTGTAACCAAGTTGAAACAGAGACAAAACATTCTGAAGACCCAAAAATCTCATAATTTTTAATAGATGATTCACTTGATGAATCTCAAAAAGAAAAATTTAAGAAATTTGTTAAATAATTATACAGATATTTTTGAATTTAATAAAAGGGTACAATTCAAGGACGTCAATGTTAACCGCCGAATTAACACTGGAGACCACCTACCGACCAAACAAAGACCTTACAGAGTTGCACCAAGAGAACGCCAAATTATTCAGGATAAGGTGAACAAGATGGAAAACTTGACATAATTCAGTCCTGTGAAAGTTCGGGGGCCTCACCTGTAGTATTGATAAGAAAAAAGGATGGAAGCTGGAGATTCTGCGTCGATTACCGCCGCCTGAACAAAATAACAAAAAGAGATGTCTACCCTCTCCCAAGGATCGACGACACTTTAGACTGCTTACGGGGGGCTAGATTTTATTCTTCCATGGACCTCCAATCAGGATACAGGCAAATCGATGTAGAAGAATCGGACCGTGAGAAGAAAGAAATTATAACTCCAGATAGACTGTATGAGTTCAAAATAATGCCATTCGGGTTATGCAATGCTCCGGCTACGTTCGAGAGGATGATGGACAACCTGCTGAAAGGTCTTAAATGGACGACCTGTCTATGTTATTTAGATGACATAATAGTTTTTTCAGATAATTTTGAAGAACATCTACGACGTCTTAAAAATGTATTAAATTGTCTGAAGCAAGGTGGTTTGTGCCTTAAGGCGAAAAATGTAAATATGGGGCAAAAACTATCACTGTTCTTGGACATAAATTAGTGGAGATAGAATACGACCCTGAAAAGATCCGAGCAGTCCATGACTTCCCTGCACCCAAGTTATTAAAAGAAGTGAGAAGTTTCTTAGGACTCTCTTCCTACTACCGCCGCTTCTTACCTAATTATTCACATTTAGCCCATCCTTTAAATGAACTATTGAAAAAAGACTCCAGATTTTGTTGGAACCTAGAAGAACAACGTGCATTTGATGCTCTGAAGTCAGTACTAATTTCCGAACCTGCCTTGGGACATTTTGATTATTCATCCCCAACAGAGATACACACAGACGCAAGCAGCTATGGAATAGGAGCAGTTTTGGTACAAATTCATAATGGAAAGGAAAGAGCTCTTGCTTATGCATAGAAAACGCTCAATAAAGCAGAAAAAAATATATATATTTCACTACTGAAAGAGAATGCTTTGCCATAATTTTGGCTATAAACAAATTCCATCCTTATGTTTTCAGACGCCAATTTACTATTGTAACAGACCATCATTCTTCGTGTTGGTTGACCAACCTCAAGGCCCGTGTGGAAGATTAGCAAGATGGGCCCTTCGTTTGCAAGAATTTGAGGTTACAGTAATGTACAAGAGTGGAAGAAAACACCAGGACACTGACTTCTTTTCGAGAAGTCCTTTAAGCTGTAGTGAGGACATTTTCGATATCCAATATAAGTTTAAAAACATTTCTTTTAGACAAGGAAAGTTTTTGTTATTTTATAAGTCGTCATAAATTAGTTATTTCTCCGTTAGAATGAAATTTGGTCTGTCATATAGAGGTTGGTTAACTTTATCACTAGTCTGGAAACTCTGAACAAATCTTCGTATTGTGATTCTAGCTATCTCTTCATTTCCATACATATACTTTAGCTTTGAGTGAATTACAGTAGTTGAAATGTCTCTAGACTCAAAGAGAAATTCCATCACCCACCTTTATCGAAGGCGGAATATCTAAAAACAATCAAAATATTTTTTATTTCTGTTTGAATATCTGCTAGTCAATATTTATTAATCATAAAATTTTATTCTATTATGATAAATTATTTGAATATATTTTTCTAAAAATCATTGTTTATTACCTATTAAGCAATCCTTTTAGTTTCAACTAATATTATCATAGAACATATATTTATAATCACTTTAAACTACTATGAATTTCCACAAAAATTATGGATACTTCTTGATTAGTTC
>CP092870.1:66296160-66343139 GCA_030710605.1 Cordylochernes scorpioides | reverse complement strand
TCTATATAACTCTCGCTTTCACCTTATAAAAATGAGGAGGTCGGTGGAAGGATGGTTTAAACCGTTGGTTTTCGACCGTTACGACTCGGGTTCGATTCCCACATTGAGCACTTTTTTCTGATTTAAAAAATTCTCTAATGGTCCCCGATTCTTAAAAAGTCTAACCCTTCCAGCGAGTGCATGTAGCCATACGGGGCTCTGGCACATTTGTAAGTGCAAATTCGAGCTGTTTTTCACATGTGCAGATTTGTGGTGCACTTACAATAAAAGCAGTAGTCAACTTCTACCCACCTTGATTATCATGGCCTGTAACACGTTTACTAGGGATAAGAAAAAACATTATAAAAATGTATTTCATGTGCCTATTCTAATACACAAAGGAAACTTCCCTCATTGATTTCAAAGTATTATTAAATTATAAATTACCCAGTATTAAAAAATTGCCGTGTGTGAAGTTTGTATTTTTAATAATTCTATATGCGATACTTTTATACTCTGTATTCTGAAAAAAATTCGTATATCAACAATTCTGAAATCCAACTGAAAAATTTATAAATCAAATTGATTTCATAAATTTTGGGCAATTTAATGTCTACACGCCCACCAGTAGAGAATCTTGAAGCCTAACAACGTTGATAAGAAGAAAAAGAAAGTACAAAGCGTAGTTAAATGATAACCATTGTCCTCCATTTTGGCTTATCGATCCAGATAAGTCTAATGATTACGTGGGTTAATTTTCTATGTGTGTTATTCTAAAATGATTATCTTGAACTAATTATCATTGTACTTAGCCAACAGTGCTTGAAAAACATGATGAAATTAACATATAACAAACTATTTTGTCCTGAACATAGAGGTTGTCTGGCCGGCATTCATATTTCTATGAAAAAAAAAGACACTTCGGCCACAGTTAGAGTTTTTTTTTATTTTTCTCAAACTGGCCGAAGTGTCTATTTTTCATAGAAACTATTTTTGAAATTCATTCAAATAAATATAAATATATCGTTAATTATGGGATTCAATTTGGTATTTAAAATGAAAAATGTATAATTCCTTTTATTAAATGACAATATAATCTGATAATTTCGTAGAAAAATCTAAATATCTAAAATATTGGTTAACATAGAGAAAAAGATTATCCAAAAGAATTGGAAGAAAACCTTTTCAGTAGTCTTGGACTTTTCGATGGACAAGAAAAAGTAGTGTCATTAATAGAGCTCTAATCATCAGTAGATCTCTAACTAAATCAGAACTTAACTATTCAAAAACATAGAAAGAATGATAAGCAATGGTTTGGGTAATGTCCTAATTACAGTTCCGTGTATTAAATTATCGTAATACTTAATGCTGGTTTATAAATCTAATAGACCATACTTTTAGTTTAGCTATATGGGCTTAAGAAACTCAAGAGTATGAACTTTAGGTGATAAGTAATTCAGGAACGAAACACTTAGATGCCGACTACTCATCAAGAAGACCCATGCCTGAACCGGAATCTGAAAGTGATTGCTATTAAATATTTTTCAAGCAAAAATAATAATAATAATAAAATAATAAACTCTGAAAGAAAACTGACAAAAACTATAACAAGACTTGGAACAGAACACTATAAAGGAATGACAATACATCCAGATGGCACAAGAACCTATAGGAAATGCAACTATCCTGGTGTGGAACTAACACCTACCCACATATTCACATGTCCAGCAATGGCCGCAGCCTTGCAGAAAATTGACATAGACCCAGAGCAGCAGATTTACACACCCAAGATAGTGGACATTGCTGCTGCTGTGATAGAGATGCATGGAAACATCTGAGGCTCTTCATTGGACACGACAACAACAACAACAAGCAAATAATAAATGATAAGGACGATTCTAATGATCAAGTTAAAAACCTCCTAAGGAAATGATGGCAAGCGCCTCCTCGCCCATAATTTCAAAAAGATAAATTTCTCTATAAAAAGGACCCAAACCCAAAATCTAATCCTTGGCTACTTCTTGTCCCACGAAGCTGGAAAAGATAATATTATCAAGGAATATTATGACCATATTCTCTGTGGCCACTTAGAAGTTGCAAGACGTAAAGATGCTAAGGATGTTTCTAAATATGCAAAAATATGTCTCTTTTGCCAGATTCGTTTAGGCGCAAACCAATTTCTCTCAGTATTTCTTCAGCCTATACCACCATCAAATTATCAATTTGAAATAGTTTGTATTCCTTCATATTCCTCTCCCATAATACTCGTTCACAAACGGGATAACATTTTGCGTCTCGGCATCGACTTCAGATGGTTCAACAAACTATTGCCATCTGATTTGCATTTTTTGTCATTGATAGAAACGATACTGTATAACCTGCCGAAAGTTCAATTATTAAGCATCGTTGACATAAGCATCGCATACTATCAAATCATAATGGTGGAAGAGAGTTAACCACTATACTCTTCTTCGTTATTTAAAAAGGACAATACAAATTCAAACGTTTACCTATCGGTTCCAGATCAGCGCCTCTCTCAAATATTCGAACGTGGGATTATTCAGTTGATTCACAAGCACAACCTACTTTTCATAACCCATTATTATGACAAGTTAATTATTTTCCCGACTCTTCAAACACTCTTTCGTACTAAAGTTTTTTTTGTGTTTAGAGAAAAACAAGCTTTTAATCTTAAGAAGTGCAAATATTGTGGCGAAGAAATAATTTATAATTTAATTTAATATTATTTAATGTAAACATTCAACAGATTATAAAAATATATAATACTCTGTGTATTTGTAAAATCATATTTAAAATATTTCTTTGCTTGCTTGCTTAAGATTCCCTAGCTGTAGATAATTTTGTTGAGTTGTTAATAATTGTCGACTTGTCGCCGTGACGTCATCAATAAATACTTTCGCAGCTTCAGATATACAAAGACCTGATTTCTACGCTACAACTGGTGGAGAAGATGGACCGATATCTATTCAGAAAAAAAGAAAAAGAAAAAAATGATTCTCTTCAACAAGAAAGAAGCAACAACTCAGGTAGGTTCATTTTTTGTACAACATCTACCTAGAAACCCCTTGATGTTCTCTGGTGAGGGTGTTGAAGATCCCCGTAGCTGTTTAAAAGGGTATGAACGTGTGGCGAAGTACAACCAATGGGATGAAACCCTTTGTCTCGCCAACGTCTATTTCTATCTCACCGGAACTGCTCTCAAATGGTTTGAATAAAATGAGGAGAGCATCCTGACCTGGACGGAGTTCATGTCACAATTAGAAAATGTATTTGGAAAAAAAAGCTCAAGGCTGAGAACCGAGAAAATACTCAAACCTCGCGCAAAAATTAAAGGCGAGAGCACCGAATTTTACATTCAAGACGTCCTGTGCCTCTGCAAATAGGTAGATCCTCAAATTAATGAGGAAGATAAAATATCCCATCTGATGAAAGGGATAGCCGAGGAGCTCCACAAAGGACTTCTCCCAAGGGATGTACATAACACTGAGAGCAATTCGTCATTGAGTGTGGCCGCATTGAAGTCCTATATTGTAAGCGAGTGACCCCAACCAAATACGAGCGACTACCAAATGTGTCGTCTCTCAGTGATCATGATGACAGGGCAGATCTGTCATCTATGATTAGACAAATTGTTCATGAGAAGGTACAACGGGCATTAGGCTCTCCTCTAGAGGAACCACAAATTTCTACCATCGAAGATATGGTAAAGGAAGAGATTGGAAGAACCCTGGCGCCAATTTCAAGGTCTAGGAGAAGTCCCCCACAGAGGGAAAGATCCCGACAGTTTTTCATTACTATATATGAGGATCAAACGATACGGCTGCATCCTTAACTTCATTACCAAAAACAAGGAGGAAGACGCGAAACAAACGAATGGCGAACCACTGAAGGAAAGCTGATCTGTTTCCACTGCGGGCGCCCTGGTCACGTCGTCCGCTACTGCCGTGATAGACAGAGACAAAACGAGAAAAGGCGAAACCAAAACTACCAAAGAAGACAAGAACCAAGGACGTTCTATAACGCTCGATCCGATTTCCAAGAGCAAAATGATGATGATAAAAAATGCAAGCTGCTATCGAAGCCCTTCCCCAAATCCTGGTCGTAAAGGACAATTTTCGTCGTCTGCTAGGAGATCCAGCAAATCGCCTCGCCGTTCCCGTCGGGAAAATTAGAAGATGCGTCCTATTTTTGAAATAAGGCCGCAAAATTTGTAATTCTCCCTTGTCCCTCGAAAAGAAAATTACATAGACATTAAAATAGAAGGAAAAATGACGCGTGCCCTTGTCGACTTAGGAGCCTTATATTCTGTGATATCTGAGAGGTTCAGACTGAAACTAAGAAAAATAATGTTTGCCGAAACTGACGTAACATTACGAGTAGCAAACGGTAAAATTGTAAGACCAAAAGGACGATGTACGTTGAAACTGGACCTGAATGGCTACAGGAAAAGTTCAATTTTGTCGTTATGGAAGACTGTAGTCACGATGTTATTCTTGGTCGGGACTTTTCAAAGGTTTTCCGAGCAGTAATTGACTCTGCAGAGGATACAATTTTTTTAGAAAAATGTATTTTTAAGGATACCCTTAAGAATAGCTCACCTCTCTACTCGGAACTGGAAAACAGAATCGAGCCCGCCTCTATCCAGCTAATAGAAGTAGCAAGTCGTGACATCCCTAATGATGCAATTGTGGTAGCAGGGTGTCGAAAAGAGCTATTGCTGAAAAGAGAACTAACGGCTCCCTCCTCTGTCATTTCACTTACAAGTAACCGAGGTAAACTTTGGGTGGTGAATTGGAGCCCATATCCAAAACTAATCCCACAGGGGATGCATGTAGCCGATAGTGTTGTCATCGAAGATAGTCAACTATGTACTCTAGCTGATTGTAACCAAGTTGAAACAGAGGCGAAACATTCTGAAGACCCAAAAATCTCAGATTTTTAAATAGATGATTCACTTGATGAATCTCAAAAAGAAAAATAAGAAATTTGTTAAATAATTAAACAGATATTTTCGAATTTAATAAAAGAAGACATTTCAAGGACGTCAATGTTAAACACCGAATTAACACTGGAGACCACCTACCTACTAAACAAAGACCTTACCGAGTTGCGCCAAGAGAACGCCAAATTATTCAAGATGAGAGATGTAAACAAGATAGAAAAACTTTACACCATTCAGCCCTCTGAAAGTCCGTGGGCCCCACCTGTAGTATTGATAAGAAAAAAGGATGAAAGCTTGAGATTCTGTGTCGATTACCGCCACCTGAACAAAATAACAAAAAAAAAGATGTCTATCCTCTCCCAAGGATCGACGACACTTTAGACTGCTTACGGGGGACTAGATTTTATTCTTCCATGGACCTCCAATCGGGGTAATGGCAAATCGACGTAGAAGAATCGGACCGTGAGAAGAAAGCAATTATAACTCCAGATAGACTGTATGAGTTCAAAGTAATGCCATTTGGGTTAGGCAATGCTCCGGCTACGTTTGAGTGGATGATGGACAACCTGCTGAAAGGTCTTAAGTGAACGACCTGCCTATGTTATTTTGATGACATAATAGTTTTTTCAGATAAATTTGAAGAACATCTATGACGCCTTGAAATTGTATTAAATTGTCTGAAGCAAGCTGGTCTGTGTCTTAATGCAAAAAAAAATGTAAATTTGGGGCAAAAACTATCACTGTTCTTGGACATGAAGTAAGTGGAGATGGAATACGACCTGACCCTGAAAAGATCCGAGCAGTCCGTGACTTCCCTGCACCCAAGTCATTGAAAGAAGTAAGAAGTTTCTTAAGACTCTCTTCCTACTACCGCCGCTTCATACCTAAATATGCACATTTAGCCCAACCTTTGAATGAACTTTTGAAAAAAAGACTCCAAATTCTGTTGGAACATAGTAGAATAACGTGAATTTGATTCTCTGAAGTCAGCACTAATTTCCGAACCTGCCTTGGCACATTTTGATTTTTCATCCCCAACAGAGATACACACAGACGCAAGCAGCTATGGAATAAGAGCAGTTTTGGTACAAATTCATATTGGAAAGGAAAGGGCTATTGTTCATGCATCGAGAACGCTCAATAAAGCAGAAAAAAAATATTCCACTACTGAAAGAGAATGCCTTATCATATTTTGGGCTCTAAACAAATTCCGTCTTTATGTTTTCGGACGGCCATTTACTATTGTAACATTGTAACATTCTTTGTGTTGGTTGACCAACCTCAAGGACCCGTATGGAAGATTAGCGAGATGGGCCCTTCGTTTGCAAGAATTTGAGGTTACATTTATGTAAAAGAGTGGAATATAAAACATCAGGACGCTGACTTCTTTTCGAGAAGTCCTTTAAGCTGTAGTGAGGACATTTTCGATATCCAACATAAGTTTAAGAACATTCCTTTTAGACAAGGAAAGTTTTTATTATTCTATAAATCGTCATTAACTGATTATTTCTCCGTTAAAATACAATTTAGTCTGTCATATAGAGGTTGGTATACATGGCCTTTATTTATGGCAAATAACATAATCACTAGTCTGAAACTCTGAATGAATCTTCGTATTGTAATTCTAGCTATCTCTTCATTTCCATACATAGACTTTATCTTTGAGTGAATTACAGTATTTGAAATGTCTCTAGACTTAAAGAGAAACTTCATCATCTACTTTTATCGAAGTCTGAATATCTAAAAATAATCAAAATAAATTTTATTTCTGTTTGAATATCTGTTAACCAATATTTATATATCATAAAATTTTATTCTATCATGATAAATTATTTGAATATGTTTTCTAAAAATACTTGTTCATTACCTATTAAGCAATCCTTTTAGTTTCAGCTAATATTATCATAGAATATATATTTCTAATCACTATAAACTACTATGTATTTCCACAAATATTATGGATATTTCTTGATTAGTTATGAAAGTTGTTTATTCAGTTGAGGTTTGGATATGCATTAAATAATTTTAAAAATAATCTATATAGGATCTGAGCAGGGGGTGGGGTGGGTATAAAGTTATCTTTTTTTGATATATAAATATCAATAATTTTATGGAAACTTATACTCACCATTACATATTTTATTATTGATAACTCGGTTAACTGGGCATTTGCAAGAGTAATTATTATTAGTTCGTATGCACTCTGCGCCAAGTTCATAGCAAGTATTGTAACTAGGTGACTTTTGCGTACAAATACCTGAAAAAAAAAGCAAAATCAACTTGAGTATATATAGAACAACAAGAGAAAAAGAGAGAGATTGAGATTGAAACTTCTTCATCACAGCATTCATATAAGGTTAAATATAAAAATAAAAATATGATAATAAAATATGATTTATATGTATAAAGATAAATTTATATAAATAAATGTAAAATATAAAATTGATAAATTGATAGATAGAGAGAACTTAAAAGGCATGTATTATATAATTAAAGAGACATCTATAAACCTAATATATTGGTATTCTTGGTGGTATTTAAAAATATAAATCATGAAAGTCTGCAGAGATATACGCAAATAAGGCAAAAGTAAATATATACTTTCTCAAAAATAATGCTACTATTTGCAATTTTAAGATTTATATCATATTATTTGAATAAATTTAAGAAAGAAACTGAGCGGAATGCATATCAAGATGAAGTTTTAAATATATTTTTATTTACATAAACGGAATATCTTGGTATTCCTTTATTAAGATAGAAGAATATATGGATAAATCATACACAACTTCACATATATGTGTATTTATAACTTAGAGAGATAAGTACCTTTTAACATTAAAATCAATGATAAAACATTATTAGTTATTTTTCTACCAACATTAATTTCTATCATATTCGAAAGCAAATCCTTTATGTTATTGTATATTGAATATAAAAGGTATATATTTTTATAATATCAAAACCTTTATTATAAAGGTATTTTAAAAATTGAATATATAACTATAATCACCATTTTTATTAATTCATCAATAAAAACTTAGTAAAAAATAAATTTACTGTCAATGTGTTTCTTTCTAATAATAGCAAATATTTGATGATACAAGTATACATTATTTATTTATTTAACAGTTGCAAAGACACGCCATATCCACAATTAGGATAATTGCGTGTAAATCTGAAATTATATACAAATCATCGTGAATTTACATAATTAAACATTGGAAAGCACGCAATTTTCACATTCGATGTCAAATATTGGCATATAGTGATGTACACTGTATGAAATATGAACACAAAGTTACAACAGTTAGAACAACGTGTAGACTAAGTAAATTAATCTCATCCAATGATTACATCAGAAGGAGTCAGTGGCCAACAGTCAATAATTTCGCCTTGAAATATACAGCCTGCAGAATATATTAAACTTGATGTATTGGTCTTTATTGTGAACAACTTGTTTTGTATTTGTCAGGTAAAATTGGTTTTCTTCCCTTAGTTCAGAAGTTAACGAACAGTTTATCAGAAGGTGTTCAGAGTTTTGATTTTCATTTCCACAAGTGCATGCAGGTGAACCAATTTTGCAAATTCTAAACAAATATGTGTTGAAGTCACCATGTCCAGTGAAATATTGAACGTTATAGAGTTAGGTTGAACATAGTTAGGAATTCTTGAAGTCCCAAAGAATCCCTTGAAATTATCATTGGCACCTTCATAGTATTCCTCAAATTTCTGGTTTATAAAATTAGATATAATTTTTCTTTTAGTTGGATCTGATTTTTTATATCCAATATTTATTTTTAGTATATTTGTTTCAATAAAATCCGTGAGCTTTGGTGATCTAGCAACAATATGAGTACAGTTTGACGATGTTGAATTATAAACCTGTGTACTGTGCTTCAAAATTTTGCACTGCAGAGAGTTTAATTTATCTTTGACTTTTTTGGGTATAAAGTTGTACCAGATCGTGGAACCATAAGTTAGTGTGCTTCGAAACAATGTCTTATAAAGTACTATTCTTCTTTTACTGTCCAGTCCCAATACTTTCCCCGTTAATCCAATTAGGTATCCACTAGTTCTATCTGTTTTAGTAATAATCTCATCAATATGGGGCACAAAATCTAATTTGTTTTTATTTCTGTGATTTTTAAAAGTTAATCCCATAATCTTCAGTTCTTCCCCCCGATTGGCTGTGATTGTGTTCGGAATTTTTGCAGATATTTTGCTATTGAACAAGTATAAGATTTTAGTTATTTCTTCAGATACGGTCAACTTATTGCTCCCACACCAGTCTAATACTCTCTCCATGACCTTTCCTGTTGTAAATCCAAAGTTCTGTCAAGTTGTTTATCCAACATATCACAGTTATATCATCCGCATAAGCAATGATTTCATTGTTTGATTCTGAATAGTTATCCAATAAATCGTTTAGAATAATATTCTATATTGTGGGGGATATAGGCCCACCCTGTGGGCATCCCTTGCTTAATTTTTTATGGGTTTCATTTGATGAATATCTAAATCTCACTCTACTATTATTGAAGAAAGACTGTGGTAGTTTTATTATTGAGGCTTGAACGTTGTCCTCGTCTAGTCTTTTTAGCACTATCGGCCACCATGCATTGTCGAACGCTCCACTTATATAAACTGCGATTATAGCTGTACTAGCCGAATGACCCGGGCAACGCCCGTGTTTTACCCGATTGAATGTTTTGATTCAAATACTATTTGTTACAATTATAAATTGGCGCCTTAAATAAATGCATATGTTAGTTAATAACTATAGCCTATGTGCTTTATCTGTCTATGTACTGTTGGCTTCCGTATTTTGGACATTTGGACATTGGACATTATTAAACATTGGAAAGCACGCAATTTTCACATTCGATGTCAAATATTGGCATATAGTGATGTACACCGTATGAAATATGAACACAAAGTTACAACAGTTAGAACAACGTGTAGACTAAGTAAATTAATCTCATCCAATGATTACATCAGAAGGAGTCAGTGGCCAACAGTCAATAATTTCGCCTTGAAATATACAGCCTGCAGAATATATTAAACTTGATGTATTGGTCTTTATTGTGAACAACTTGTTTTGTATTTGTCAGGTAAAATTGGTTTTCTTCCCTTAGTTCAGAAGTTAACGAACAGTTTATCAGAAGGTGTTCAGAGTTTTGATTTTCATTTCCACAAGTGCATGCAGGTGAACCAATTTTGCCAATTCTAAACAAATATGTGTTGAAGTCACCATGTCCAGTGAAATATTGAACGTTATAGAGTTAGGTTGAACATAGTTAGGAATTCTTGAAGTCCCAAAGAATCCCTTGAAATTATCATTGGCACCTTCATAGTATTCCTCAAATTCCTGGTTTATAAAATTAGATATAATTTTTCTTTTAGTTGGATCTGATTTTTTATATCCAATATTTATTTTTAGTATATTTGTTTCAATAAAATCCGTGAGCTTTGGTGATCTAGCAACAATATGAGTACAGTTTGACGATGTTGAATTATAAACCTGTGTACTGTGCTTCAAAATTTTGTACTGCAGAGAGTGTAATTTATCTTTGACTTTTTTGGGTATAAAGTTGTACCAGATCGTGGAACCATAAGTTAGTGTGCTTCGAAACAATTATATAAATATTTGCCTTATTCTGTCTGTTTGTTTGTCTGAAGCTTTGTCTGTTTGTCTGAAGCTTTGTCTGTTTGTCTGAAGCTCACGGATAGAATGCGCGCTCATTGGCTGTAGATACGATGTACTAGAGCGCCATCTGTTATCAAATTATAAAACTATTTTAGAGGCGTAATATTCTTTTTATTTTTTTTTATTTATTTATTGTTTTTTATTATTTTTATTTATTTATTTATTTATTTTTATTTTATTTTTATTTTTTTTATTATTTTTTTTATTTTATTTTTTATTTTTTAATTTTTTTTATTTTTTTTTTATTTTTTTTATTTTTTTATTTTTTTTATTTTTTCATTTTATTTTTATTTTTTTTCATTTTTTTAATTTTATTTTTTTTTTTTATTTA
Source organism: Cordylochernes scorpioides (assembly GCA_030710605.1). NCBI lineage: Eukaryota > Metazoa > Arthropoda > Arachnida > Pseudoscorpiones > Chernetidae > Cordylochernes > Cordylochernes scorpioides. The sequence goes on along the minus strand of CP092870.1, from coordinate 66,332,156 downwards.
TTTTTTATTTTATTTTATTATTTTTATTATTTTTTTTATTTTTTTTATTTTTTTTAAATTTTTTTTTATTATTTTTTTATTTTTTTATTTTTTATTTATTTTTTTTTTTATTTTTTTATTTATTTTATTTTATTTATTTTTTTATTTTTTTATTTTTTTATGTAAGTTTGCCTCTCTCATAAACCTGTCTATACAGACCACCCTGACTATAGCGACCACTCTAGACAACCCTGTTATCAGCTGCCTGTCTATACAGACCACCCTGTCTATAGCGGTCACCTTAGGCAACCCTGTTATCAGCAGTGTGATACATCCACCTGTCTATACAGACCACCCTGTCTATAGCGACCACTCTAGACAACCCTGTTATCAGCTGTGTGATACATCCACCTGTCTATACAGACCACCCTGTTAATAGCGACCACCCAAGTCAACGTTTTTAAAATATATTCGCACTCGGGTAAACCCCGGGCGTTGCCCGGGCCATTCGTCTAGTGTCTTATAAAGTACTATTCTTCTTTTACTGTCCAGTCCCAATACTTTCCCCGTTAATCCAATTAGGTATCCACTAGTTCTATCTGTTTTAGTAATAATCTCATCGATATGGGGCACAAAATCTAATTTGCTTTTATTTCTGTGATTTTTAAAAGTTAATCCCATAATCTTCACTTCTTCCCCCCGATTGGCTGTGATTGTGTTCGGAATTTTTGCAGATATTTTGCTATTGAACAAGTATAAGATTTTAGTTATTTCTTCAGATACGGTCAACTTATTGCTCCCACACCAGTCTAATACTCTCTCCATGACCTTTCCTGTTGTATTCCAAAGTTCTGTCAAGTTGTTTATCCAACATATCACAGTTATATCATCCGCATAAGCAATGATTTCATTGTTTGATTCTGAATAGTTATCCAATAAATCGTTTAGAATAATATTCTATATTGTGGGGGATATAGGCCCACCCTGTGGGCATCCCTTGCTTAATTTTTTATGGGTTTCATTTGATGAATATCTAAATCTCACTCTTCTATTATTGAAGAAAGACTGTGGTAGTTTTATTATTGAGGCTTGAACGTTGTCTTCGTCTAGTCTTTTTAGCACTATCGGCCACCATGCATTGTCGAACGCTCCACTTATATCAACTGCGATTATAGCTGTACTAGCCGAATGACCCGGGCAACGCCCGTGTTTTACCCGATTGAATGTTTTGATTCAAATACTATTTGTTACAATTATAAATTGGCGCCTTAAATAAATGCATATGTTAGTTAATAACTATAGCCTATGTGCTTTATCTGTCTATGTACTGTTGGCTTCCGTAGGCGTCTCTTACTGGGAAAAAGAAAGAGAGGATTCCATTTAGTTATTAACTAATATATGCATTTATTTAAGGAACGACCCGCTCCAACACAATAGTTACAAAAACGAAGAAGCGAGTGGGGGGGGGGGGAGGGGGCATGATGGGGGGGGGGGGGGCAAAGGTGGCGTGATCGTAGCCAACCAATAGGAGAGCGCCATTCCAAAAAAAAAAGCAAACGGTGACAGAGATGAAAAATTATTAAGAACGCATGACGCTCGTAACTGTATATAGAATATTCTTTGTTTTTATGTTCTAGAGCTATTTTGACAATTTCATTTAATGCAGAGATGGTAGATCTTTATCTTCTAAATCCATGTTGACGATTGTTAAGCAGATTCGAGACTTCGTAAAATTGTATTAGTTTATTGTTAATTAATTATTTCAAATATTTTGGAAATGTTTGAGTTAAGACAATTGGGTCTGTAGCTTTTATAACTTTTCATTTCTGTTTTACCTGGTTTGGGAATAATTATTACCTCTGATTTTTTCCATTCATTCGGATAATAATTTAAATCTAAGCATTTTGGAAATAGTTTCACCAATATTGAAACTATTAGTTGTTTAGTATGTTTTATCATATTGTTAGAAATATTATCAATTCCAGGCGGTTTCTTTGAGTTTAGCTCATCAATTATTCCATTTACTTCATTGGGCGTTATTGTTATATTTTCTTTATAATGAAATCCTAGAGTATAGTTCCTTATGTTTTTGTGGAAGGTTCTGTCTTCATTATCTCTATCATCGGGGAAAAGGTTGTTCAAAAGTTCCGTTGTCGTCTGGAATCGTTCTTCATCTTTATTCTCTTCTAGAATTTCCAAAAATCCCTTTCAGTTAGAACCGTTTTTAGTATTTTTGTATACCCTGTATAAATTTCTATATGGGTTTTTTGATTTGATGTCCTCTAAGAAAAACCTCCGAGACATTCTTTTAGCCTTTTTTATTTCCCTACCGTATTTGTTTCTTGCACTTTTATACTGTTGTTGAATATGGATAGAGGGATTTTTGCCCGATAATAGGAGTTACGGAGGTATTTACTATAGCTCTCAAGGCGTGTCAAGTCCGCGTTTCACCATCTGTTCATGTTGTTTTTATTGGGTTATTTTTCTTAGTTTAAGAGTATTATATGCTGCTTCAATGAGCGTGTTCGAAGGTTCTTTTATCGTGCTATCGACATATTTCCATGTATTTGCTGTATCTAAAAATATCTCAATATTATTTTGATATATTTTATTGAAATTCTGACCAAAATTTGACCAGTTCGCCTTTTCTTCACTGAATTTCCATGTTGAATAATTAGTAGCTGTGGTGAAATTATCAACCGTATTTACTTCATAGATTATTGTTACATGATCAGAGATCTGCGATATTTGTTCTGTGTGCCAGTCTCGAATAGCTGCTATTGCTTGCTTGTTAATCAGCGTAAAATCAATCACACTAGTATTTCGACATGTAGTCGATTTATTATTATGTATGGCTAAATTCGTTTCTTCAATGATGGGGATCAATCTATGCCCGTTGAAATTTTTTGTGGAATCATACCATAATGACGATCTGGCGTTAAAATCACCACTTATAATTAGGGGCGTGTTTATAAATGTGTCAGTTAGTACTCTGAAGAATGGTTCGTGCTCCGTTCTCATAGAATTGGGGTGAATATAAATTTTTGATATAGCAATTTTCTTACTTTTTATTTGTATAGTAATGGTTGTGGCGAAGGAATTAGTGAATTATTTTATTAGTTTAATTTGTAACGCATTGTTTCTAACAATTATTGCTGTATTTATATTTGGACTGTTCTACTGATGATATATTATATTGTTTCCTGGAAAAAGTTCCTCTTCTTTTATTTTATAAGGCTCCTGAATCAGAATTAAGTCTGTGTTTCTAAATTTCTTAGATGAACACAGTACACTTATGCAGGTATTATTTTCTAGCATCTTGTTTATTAATTTTAATTCTATCAGTAGCTGTGTTTCTTACATTCATATACATCCAAATGGTGTTTTAATTCTTGTTCTCCTCTTCTTGAATTGTTGAATAGTCGGTACGTCGCATCGTGTTTTTTATCTCTCTTTCGTAGATCGGGCAAGCTTGGGTATTTGGTTAATGACCTAAATTTCCGTTCCTAAAATAAGGGTGCCTGCAGAAATTGCTGCATCTTATTATTTCGGAGGAGTGATGCTGTCCCTTCATTTCACATTTTACGCATTTCATTATATTTGGGCAGTTTCTGGTCCGATGCCCAGGGTGGATTAGGTAACAGTTTTGGCATTGATCAACAAAAACTTTATCCCTAATATCGCACCGTTGGATATCCGTATATATTTTGCCAAGTTTTTTAATAATAGCATAGGCCCCCGGGGAGAACCACAGAACTACGTCTTGCTCAGCCTTTACATATTTAATAGGAAATAAGACCTTGATCTCATTATTTAGCTCAGCAAGTTCTGGGATCATCTCACAAATTATCGTTACCAAATTTGTTATATCTGTTATTTTGTTAATCGACTTAACCAAAATTGTAGGATCTCTTAGTTTTGGCATATATATTTTGCTGATTTGGTTGATTTCGTCGAGCTTCTTGAAACTTTCAATCAGTTGGTCTATATTCTGATTATTTGGCAGTTTAAGGATCGTTCCTTTTCTTGTATTTATTATTCTATTGATTCTTGTTTTATTACCCTCCTGTCTAAGAAATTTGATACCCTCATTTACCTTTTGTTGTACCTGTGTTATTGCTTGATTTTCATTAGCCGTTATAATAATGGTTTGTTCCTTAGTATTTTGTCGTACATTTTGTGCAAGTAAGTAATCTTTGTTTTTAGCCACTTCTGCATACGAATCTTTACTTAAACCTTGCCCAATTATCTTTGATAAATCCTTATTGATTACTGTAAAGTTATTTTGCATACAATCTTTGATTTTGTTTATGTTCTGATCAATTTTAAGTAATTCTGTAATATTATCCTTTATCTGTTTTATTGTTCCCCTTAAATATCCTATATCTTGTTTATTTAATGTTTTCTGACCGTCATCAAATTAATCGGTAAAATATTTGCATAATTCATCTAATCGTTCTACAATTAGAACATTAATTTTCTAAATTTTACATATTTAATAGAAAACCTTCAAAAACTCGAACAGCAATTGCCGATCAAAAGTCAATATTATTTTCGATTTAAGCTATTTATATAAGATATGTTATTTTTATAACAGGCAAGGAAGAAATTTTATAAACAAAGCCTACCGGAATTAGCATAGCCAAGCGACGCACGTCCGCACGTCCGACGACTTCAAAACAATAATACAAGTATACTTGTATTATTGGAAATAAACACGTATACTTGTATTATCAAATATTCGCCATTATTGGAAAGAAACACATTGCCAGTAAATTTATTTGTTACAGATTTTATCGATAGATGGCAATTCTATTTATATATTTACCAATATCCCTGGTATAGTTGAAAGGAAATATAATCAAATATAAAATACGTGTATAATAAGGTTAATCATTTTTAAAATAAAATTCATTTCAATGTGCATAGGTACATAAATATATAGCCTAAATATGTTCTAATTTTTAAATCACGTTGACATGAGTGATATATTTACATAATAAATATTTTTGAGTGTATATATCTTAGATAAATATTTACATGAAATTAGTTAGCCTAAAAAGGTAAATATTTGAGCCATAATTCGGAGATATAAATCTATATATTATTCAAAGGATACTCACCTACACAAGTTGAAAATGGATCAGAGCTAGTAAATTCAAATCCCGGTTTACATGTGCAATTTCCATTAAGACAGATAGCATTTCGTTGTTCGCATACAGAAATTTTGATGTCATCGCAAATATCAGTAGATGGTTCTAAAGAACAACACACAGGTTACAAATCTATATTATTTGAAAAAATAAATATTTGAGGATTAAGAATTTTCACAATATAACATGAAACAAATTGATTGATATTCAAAATACACACACATAACACTTTTCTCGGTAAATACAGGGTGATCCAAAAGTCCCGCACAACTTTAAAAATTAATAACTCCGCGAATATTTGCGCTAGAGCAATACGGTAAAAACCATTGTGTTCCGGATGCAATGGGATCTTTTATGGCAAATAAGGAAAATTCGAAATTGATTTTAGTTACAACTTTATTCGCTAGATGGCGCTCTACCAGAATCAGAGATTCAGCGGCCAAATTGTTTGATAAATTGAAAAATATTACTAAACGACACGTATTTTTCCTTTTTAAATACCAGGAAATAACCCTAATAATATCAAATTATAAATTAATAAAACACTATTTGGCCAAAAGTTAGAAGAATTGGTTGACGATTTTTAAATACAATCTGAGATATGTAAAATAGGTATATGCAAATTAAAACATGTAGCAAAAAATATTTATATTTTAGATGGAGTTTTGTGAAATAGATTGAATGTTTGAAAATAACTACTGATATCAATACACGATTTTTGAAATGTTAATATAGTACCAAAAATTATGATGGCACTACTAATAGGATTTCGTGCTATAAGGAATGTATAGTTTCTTGACTAAATGTCGACACTTGACTAACTGGATATTTGCCATGATCCGAAAATGAAATATAGAGGGGAGTGACAAAATATATTTGTCGTACTTTATTCTAAATATCCTATGGGTTTGTCAAATGTTATCATTGTTTATTATACTGTACATAATTTTGAAAATGTATCCCCTCAAAAAAATCATTTTTAAATCGACCTTTTGCGTTGAAAAACGTGGTAGTAAAATCATTTTGTATTATTTTTTGCGCAAAATATCTAAAGTTGGGGGGGATAGAGATATTATTCCTTATGCTATTTCTTCTAATGAGCCAAAAGCGATAAAATAAACATAAGGGGTAAAATTGTGTATACCAGTATTATTCGAGAAGTTATAACACTGGCCGGCACGACATAATATAAAATGTGGGCAAATGACAAACATAAAAATTACTGTTCACAGAAAAAAAAAAGAGTCAAGATGTGAGGACAGCATTTATTATTCCCATAACCCAAAACAAAGAGCTGCAAAATATAACACCTGAGGTAACTGCCTTCTCTCTTGTATTAGGTCACAATCCTTGCTCAATGTGGCGCCATTCATTCTCAAACACCGCCTGCAGACGATGGATGACAGAATGGTCACATTTAAATAGTTGAAATTTATAAAACGTGCCATCTGATAGAAGCCTTTAACATGGCCAATGTGGTAGGCCGGCATCGATAAAAACGCGACTTAATGTACCCCCATAACCGAAATTGTAAGGCGTCAAGTCTGGTGATATTGGAGGCCACTGGTATATAAAGTGGCGACTTATCAACGAATTCCACCGAACGTATCCTTCAGCAATTGTTTGGCACCGCGGGAGATATGAGGAGGTCCTCCATCTTGCATGAATGTTATTTCGCTTAGTGCTTGTCTGTCCTGCAATATGGGAATAACCTTTTCTCTCAAAAGTTGAACATAACGTTCACCAGTTACAAAAACGGTTTTAAAAGTTCTTCCATTGATTTTTTCAAAGAAAAATGGCCCAATAATAATAGAAGAAGTGAACCCACACAAAACTGTAACTCTGTGCTGATGAAGTGGTATTTCTGTAAAATTCTTAGGGTTTTCTGTTGCCAAAATGAGGCAGTTTTGAATGTTAAATTCTACCTTTAGATAAAAGTGAGCATCATCTGTTCTTAGAACATTTGACAGCCAGTTTTCATCAGTATCAATTTGCCGGAAAACCAATGCAGCGAATTCTTGACGCTTCTCAAAATCGCTGACTTTCAACTCGTGAAAACTTTGAATTTTGTTAGGATATTTTTATAGAAAAATTCTAAATGTGTGTTCTCTGCAAACTGTTCCATACGAAATCCCCGTTTGTCGAGAAACTTGTCTAGCACTTACTTCTCCATACGTGGATAACGTTTCAATAGCTTCAGCATTCTGCAAAACCGTAACAGCCACTGACTTGCATGTCGATGGTCTTCCACTCCGAGGTTTTGCTTCCAGAGATCCAGTTTCCTCAAAACTTTTAATCAATCGCTTTAGAGAGTAGCAACTCATTGGTCCTTTACCGCTTCGAATATCTTTAAAGGAACGAAACGCTCGTAAAGCTTCAGTGGCAGATTCTGAATCACAATTTAAAAAATTCACCAAGAGTGCTTTATCCTGTAGTGACGGCATTCCAGGGGGAAGGGGAGAAGTTCGACCACACCTCCTTGCGGTCCCCCCTGGACCCTTGGAATATTTGACCTAATTCTGGTTCGTTTCCAAGATGACTAACGTTGCAACGACACCCATTTTCAAATGAAGAGCAAAACTGATATCTCCAGTAATGCTACCTCGTCCGGGGTAACCGCCGCGTCAGGAGCTGCAGCTCGAGCTCATGATGAGAAATCTACTACGAGGACACAATTCAATCTACTACAACTCAATATAAATGGTACCCAGAGGAAAATAAAGAGCTGACTTGTCTTCTCTGTGACAACAATGTACATATTAATTGTCCTCAGGAGACAAAATTGAATCAGAATCTGAGATTCAATATCAAAGATTATACAACACTACGAATGGACAGACCGGGAAAATTCGGAGGAGGACTTGCCGTTTTGATTAAAACTCTACAAATCAAATTTAAGGAAATCGCCTATAATCAGAGTAAGCCTAGAGAAAGCACGACAGAAGCTCAGGCAATAGAAATCTATCTTACAAATAAAATAATTCCAATCATGAATGTTTATCACCACGATAATACTAGCATCAATACAGGCCTGATAGAGACATTAAGTGAAACGTCTTCGGATATCGCAATCATACTTGGTGATTTTAACGCCGAAAGACCAACTTGGGGACCACCTGTCCAGGATAACAAAGGTCAGCAGGTTGAGGACATGCTAACCGACCTCGACCTTACGCCGTTAAATAACGAAAAGAACACCTATCTATTCAATTTCACAGGCCCAGAATCCGCAATAGACATCACAGCGATAAATTACAACATCGCACCCACAACACAATGGAAAATTCTGAAAAGTGCAATCAGTGACCACAGACCAATTTAAACAACCCTAAAATTCAAAATTGAGAATTTCCAACAGAATAAAAGAACACTGGAAAAAAAATTACAGAAAAACTTGAAGAACTGTGCGACGAAGAATTAAATCACAGAACGATTGACAAAAAATTGGAAAAATTCTCTTCGAACATATCCAAAGCTGAAAAAGTATCGATACCTAGAGGTAGACGTAAAGACCTGTGAATACTTTACTGGAAGGACCACAATATCGAGGCAATGATTGCAGAGAGAGACAATAAAATTGAGCTTCTTAAACAAATAAAACAGAAGAAATCATAAAGGAACTCATTGAAATTAGTCACAAAATAGTACAAGAAATTTGGATATTCAAACAAGAAAAATGGGCAGAGTTCTGCGAAAAAAAATGGATCCAAAAAAAGAAAGCCATCACTGGAATATAATTAGTGTTATAAAACAATCAAAACCAACACTAATCCTCCAATACTCTAACCGATATGAACAGCGAGAACGAACAAACAGATGGCTGACATAATTGCTGAATACCTTTCAAGCACTTCCAGACTCAGCTATACGAATGAAGGCTGGACTCTAAAAATAATATAAACAAATTAGTTAAACAAGCAAGAAATTACCATCAACAAGATATTTACTCGAGAGACTTCACACTGAATGAGCTAAACTCATCAATAAGAAAGTTAAATCCAAGATGTCACCTGGAGATGCTCTAATCTTTGGTCAAATGATTAAACACTTTGGAGAACATTTCATGGCAAACTGGTAAACTACCAAAGAATTGGAAGATATCAATTATAGTGCCAATACTGAAACCAAACAAAGATGCTAAGGAATGCAAGAACTATCGGCCAATTGCTCTTACCAGCATACTCTGTAAAATAACAGAATGAATTATCCACTCTAGGCTCATAGTCTGGCTCACTAACAATAATAAAATAAACTTCTACAAACTGCCTAAAGATCGAAACAGCGTACAACTGATAAACTGTTCTACTTCTGTCAATCAATAATAGATTTCTAGGAAAAACCGCCAAAGAAGACAACGGCCGTATTCCTGGATATGACCTCAGCTTTTGATCGAGTGTAGAAATTATTTGAAAGGCTGAACAACATCGGAGTAAGAGGAAAAAACTTAATCTGGATTGCAGACTTCTTAAGGGGAAGAAGGATAAAGGTTCGGGTCAATGGAACATTTTCAAAGGACCGAAGAACATGGGCTGGTGTACCTCAGGGATCTGTGCTCAGTCCTCTACTCTTCTCGCTATATATTAACTGTTGTTTATGTAAATAGATGAATATTATTTGTATTATTTAAAGCCTCATTATGCAAAAATATATGTATATATAAATTTGACATTTGTTGTTGACCATGGTCAAGTTTGAACTCTTGTACGTCTAATTACGACACAACAAAAGTGGCGACGAGGATGCGCGATCTACAGAGCCAGTAAAAAGCTGAGGAATACAGCGTCTAGGCAAGTATAACAACTACATCTTTAAAACAAATCTGACTCTCGGATTATGGAGAGGAAAAATAGGACAATGGGTTAAGATTACATCTTTTAAACTATATGGATCAAGAAAACAAAGGAGTAGAAAAGATCAGCATGACAAGTTCAAAGTTAATAGTACCTTTTAGATGCTATAGCCCAGTGGAGGACACATCGATCTTTTTGTACAAATATTTGAGGCTTTTTTTTGGCATCTGAAGGAGGAGATTAAAGTGCTGATTTTTACCTCGCTTCCAGATTCTGAAACTTTGAAGCAGGGAAACGACATTTTCTTCCTGGTCTAATGAAAGATCAACCCTATGATACTATCATTCAAATAATTAAGCTGCATTGGATCCAAAGAAGAAAGTGATACCACAGCGATGCAGATTTTTAAAGAGAATTCAACAGGAAGGAGAATAAATTTCGGAATATCTTAGATAATTGAAACATTTGGCAATAAATTGTAATTTCGTCGATATGTTGGGAACCATGATGCGAGACCGTTTTGTGGCTGGAATCAAGTCGGAAATCCTGCAAAAGAAGCTACTACAAGAGGACGACGATGTTCCCTGGATAAAGTTTTTGCAGTGGCGATCTCGTTCGAATTGGCGGAGATAAATACAAGAGAATTACCAGATAAATTAGTGGCCAAGATATCCCCTGTGAATTCAAAGGATAAAAAGGGTGAGTACAATAATAGTACGGCACAGTATAGACCTTTCAGGCAATGTGGCTAAGGCAAAATAGTGTGTTATAGATGTGGTGAAAGACATTCACACGTGGCATCTGTTTTACCTCATAGAACAAATACTTGTTTTTAAATGTAATAAACTGGGTAATTTAAGTAGGGTCTGCAAAGCTAGTAAAAGAATGTGGGGATGTAAATTTGTACAAGAGGACTCTATATATTCTGTACAGGGCGAAACTGATGCCACAATAAATTTAACAGTAGATTATTATTCGTTGTGCTTTACAATAGATAAAGGAAGTCCAGTTACGTTAATAACTAAGGATATTTATAAGAATTATTGGCAAGGTAAAAGATTATTTCCAACAAATTTAAGATTAAAATCCTTTTGTGGTAAATCAATAGAGATTATAGATCAAAAAAATGTTTTTGTCAAAGAAGCCAACCAATATTTACGATTAATAGTTGTAAATTAAAAAATCCAGGTAATTTTATTAGGAAGAGAATGGCTTAAACAGTTGAAACTTGATTATTCTATATTGTTTAGCATTAAAATTTTAAATAATGAATATAATAGAAATATATTTAAATATATAAAAATGATAGGTATGCAGATTTGTTTAACAAAGATTTGGGCTGTCTAAAGGATGTTAGAATAAATTTTAATTTAAAAAAGGATGTGACTCCTGTGTTTTGTAAGGCCAGAAGTTTACCTTTCTCTCTAAAAAACAAAGTAGAGAATGAAATTGATCTTTTAGTGAATTCTTGCATTTTATAACCTATAGTTCATGCATATTGGACCGCTCCAATAGTACCGGCATTAAAAAAGGATGGTAGTGTAAGGATATGTGGTGATTTTATATGTACAGCTAATAAAGCAATAGAATTAGATAGGTATCCCATTCCATCGATCGATGAGATCTTTTCAAAATTATCTACAAGCACCGTACTTTCCACTCTAGACCTATCACAGGCTTACTTACAAGTAATGTTAGCGGAAAAAGCCAAAGCTGTTATTGATATAAACAGAACAAAGAGGTTGTTTTCTTATAAAAGACTACCATATGATGTAGCGGTAGCACCAAATAAATTTCAGAGGATTATGGAAGGCCTATTTGCTGATTTGCCAGGTGTGGCCTGCTACATAGATGATATTTTGGTTGCAGGAAAAGATTTTGAAGATCATGAACAAAAGTTGGATCTAGTGTTTAGATGATTGCTAGAAAAAGGTTTAAAGTTAAACAGATATAAATGTAAATTTAAAAAGAAATCGGTGGAATATTTAGGGTTTAAAATGGATAAATATGGACTGCATCCCTTAGAAAATAAAATTAAAGCAGTAATAGAGGCGCCTGAACCTAAAGAATGTTTCGCAATTAAGATCTTTCATAGGACTCTTAATTTATTATTATTGATTCATAATGAATATAGCAAACATTTTAGCGCTATTCTATCAACTTTTGAATAAAAATTGTAGATGGAATTGGACGAAAAAATATCGAATGTTATTTAAAAAATGTAAATCATTATTAACGGACTATGGACTAGGCATAATTCTGAGTCATAGAAATGATAGAAAGGAAGAATGCCCTATAGCTTTTGCTTCTAGAACATTAACTGAAGCGGAAAAACGTTTCTCTCAACTAGAAAAGAACGCGTTGAGCATAACTTTTGGCTTTGAGAAATTCAGACAATACTTACTGGGACGAAAATTTGTATTGGTCACAGACAACCGACCCTTAATTCATATATTTTCACCTAATAAACCAATTCCCATATGTGCATCATCCAGAATTAAAAGATGGTCCTTAAAATTACTGCATTTAATTATACTGTGGAATTTCGAAAAACTAGTGATAATTCCAATGTTGACGCATTGTCACGTCTTCCTTTAGAATCGAGTGTCAGGGAGTCTCTTGATGAAGACCAGGTACTTCTTCTTAGGAAGTCGAATGAGGTACCGTTCTCTTTTATGGAGGTGGCTAATGAGACGCCCCAAGATAAAATACTGTCTATAGTATTAAGGAATGTTAGAGAAGGCAACTGGAAATTCACAAGGGTACCGAGAGAAAACCCACTAGCTCCTCATTATAAGATCAATGAGGAATTAAGTTTGGAGTTTGGTTGTCTTCAATGGCGTGAAAGAGTGGTAATTCCCCCAAAATTAAGATCTTTAATTTTAAATGACTTGCATGAAATACACATGGGGATTGTTAAAATGAAGATGATTGCCAGACGGTATTTTCTGGTGGACAGGCATAGACAGTAACATCGAGGAGTTAATAGAGAATGTAGAGTATGCCAAGAATCGGCAAGCATGCCGCCGGCTACCATCTCGGAATGGACTTGGCCCGAAAAACCGTGGCATCGACTTCATCTTGATCTAGCGGGTCCGTTCATCGGAAGAATGTTTTTGGTTCTCGTGGACGCATACTCAAAGTGGATAGAAATTTTTATCATCAAGGATATTACCAGAAAAACGAATATAAGTCATCTTAGAGAAATTCTCGCCAGAATTGGATCTCCCTAATTTTTTGTTACAGATAACGGAAGACAGTTTGTCTCCGGTGAATTCGAGCAATTTACCAAAATGAATGGTATACGGCACACTAAGACCAGTCCGTATAATCCTAGGACAAATGATTTAGCTGAGAGATATGTAAGAGAGTTTAAAAACCTTTTGAGAAAGAATAAATGAGAAGGATGATTTAGAGACGAATCTACAAATTTTCCTATTTGCTCATAGAGCATTCCCCCAAACTGTAATAAAGGAATTCCCCGGCTGAACTGCTAATGAAGAGAAGTTTAAGATCAAGATTCTCGAATTTATTACCAAGATGGGAAATCCGCGAGAGGTATTTCATGAGGCCGTAAGAAGGCAGGAGCAGTTTACTACAGGTTGCGAGGTTTATTTCCGCAACTATGCAACTGGACCTAAACGGTAAAAAGGTACCATTTTGAAATTATTGAGCTACCGTCACTACCTTATAAGTTGCGAGGGCGTCGTGTATAAGAGGCATATCAATCAATTGCGACCTGTGAGAAAGAAACAAGTGGAGACAAGAAATTTGATACTTCCTCGAACATCAGGAGAGAAGCCTGTAGGTGGAAGTCAGAAATAAAGTGAAGAGGAGGTTCCAGAGGTTACATCAGGAAACAAGGAGGAGACTGCTGCTGTGCACGTACCCTCTTGCACTCCTATACCAGGGCCTGTTGCTGTGCACGTGCCCTCTTGCACTCCTAAACCGGAGGCTGCCGCTGTGCAAGTGCCCGTCCGCAGTCCTAGACCTCAGAGAGCCAGGAAACCCCTAGACCGACTGGAGTATTATTTAGGGAGGAGATATGTTGTGTATGTAAATAGATGAAGATAATTTGCATTCTTTAAAGTCTCATTGTGTAAGAATATATGTGTATATAAATTGACATTTTTTGTTGGCCAAACGAAAAGAATCTGAGGCTCTCTATTGGACACGACAAAAACAACAACGGCATTCCAGAGTAAAATAAATCATCAGAGATAGATAAATATTTTTCAAATGAATTAAAATAAATATAATCGATACTGAGAGAGAGTTGAATTTAAAAAAGTATAAAATTATTATTTTCGAAATATAAATAGCTGAGAGGATTCCAGCAAACCGCATCTTAAATATCAGGTTTTTTTTTTTGCTACATGTTATAATTTGCATATACCTATTTTACATATCTCAGATTGTATTTAAAAATCGTTAACCATTTCTTCTAACTTTTGGCGAAATGGTGTTTTATTAATTTATCATTTGATATTATTAGGGTTCTTTCCTGGTATTCAAAAGTAAAAATACGTGTCGTTCAGTTATATTTTTCAATTTATCAAACAATTTGGCCACTGAATCGCTGATTCTGGTAGGGCGCCATCTCTAGCGAATAAAGTTGTAACTAAAATCAATTTCGAATGTTTCATTATTTGCCTTAAAAAATCCCATTGCATCCTGAACACAATGGTGTTTACCGTATTGCTCTAGCGCAAATATTCGCGGAGTTATTAATTTTTAAAGTTGTGCGGGACTTTTGGATCACCCTGTATATAACACCCGTTTTATAATATAAAGTCCAAATAAAAAGCTCTTCTTCTAGTGAGCAGGATATGCATTTTTTTGATATCAATAGTCAAATTTTGATATATTTTAAAGAAAAATAATATTATTTTATACGATTTAAAAAAAACAAATAAAAATATTTTTTAGGTTAAAATTCAACGCAGGGTTATGGATATCACTAAAAATTGATATTATTTCAGGAATATTATATATATTAAAAATAAAGAAGGCATCTCCTGACCACGAGCACGTGTGCTTTTTAGATGGAAGAGAGCCATCTTGTGTGTGGAGCAAAAATAACTTTTTCTTGATGATTCAAGAAAATCCATCCACGAACGCGTTTCGCGCTTTTGGCGTTTGTCAGCGTAGAGTAGGCTGTAACCTTTGGGACCAAAAATATTTTTGGTCCCAGAGGCTTCTTGAGAAATCAAAAACCAAAAATCACACTCACATGAGCTTTAAGCAGAGCGCCATCTAACTAATTCGCATGATTGACATGCATCATTACATCACAATACTATAATGTACTCTGTACAAACTGTGAATAATAAAATAAACCTGTGTAAAAGAATAGAAGTTGAGCTAAAGCAAGAGATTGGAATATGAGAAGTCCAAAAACATGTAAAAACGAAGCCTAAAGATTTCAAGGCTTTGCCAGGAAGTCGTTTTGAGTGTAAAATTACATTATTACGATCCACGCCCTTATTGCATCCGCTGAAACCCTTTACTTTATCTCAGCAAAGTATATAAACCCCCGGCAGGGCCGAAAATATAGTCACTTCACTATCAGCGAGAGCCCTCGACACCTAATCCTTTGATGCTCGACCATGTAGACCAGTAAGAAACCTCTTCCCAATTCTCTCCATGTTTTGCTGCTAGCTCGACTATTTATCTGTTCACGGAACTTTCCTAGTACAAATGTTTCCCTTCGTTTTTTGTGTGGACATTCCCAAGTATCCCACTCTGCCTCGACCACGACTGTCTGTACTCTGTGAGAACTGTTAAAAGTCTTCCAGGAAGCTGAGAGGTACTGGATAACTCTACACATCCTGACTGTCCCTCTCGGTTACTACTGGTTTGACACTCTCGGTTATCACAGTATAGCGAGAGTCGACAGGATATCATATATATATATATATGTCATAATATATGCTCTTCCAGGATTAATAAAGCAAACCAACAGCCAACGAGAGAGAAATGGGCCGCTAAAGCGAGACATTTTAGACAACTAACGACCATTTTTTGGCCACATTCCTGAGGGAGGCGTCACCACCTGGCGACTATCCTGGTTAGCCCCCCCGGTTGTGTACACAGGGAAAACAGTCGTTCAGCAGATAACGTCTCGCTCGCTCTCTCGGCTGGCTGCCTGGATGATTGCTCTAACAACTCGTCGTGTGATTATTTCTCTCCTCACTACATTTACCACTAAATTGTCACATCGAAAGCCGACAGGATAAGACCTGACCGGGAAACAAATCCCTCATATACCAGAGTATGAAGAAAACAAGAAGCAATACCACGATGATCGAACAAACCCACAACCAAGTTCCACAAGAACCAACGACCGACTCTACTGTAGCCGCTTCCCTTCGAACTCTCACCCTCTGTCTCGACCAACTTTTAAACCGTGAGTCTGAAGAAACAATCACCTACGACGGAGATGAACCTGCCGCACACTTCTTCTCACAACTTGAGTCTCAGCCGAACTTCCACAACTTAGAGCCAGCACGCCAAGCTCGAAAGACTCTATCATCACTCAGAGGCGAACCTCGCAAAATTGCACAAGACTTAGCGCTACTAAATAAGACTTATGAAGAGGTCAAAGAGTCACTCTGCGCC
This sequence comes from Cordylochernes scorpioides, assembly GCA_030710605.1. Taxonomy (NCBI): domain Eukaryota; kingdom Metazoa; phylum Arthropoda; class Arachnida; order Pseudoscorpiones; family Chernetidae; genus Cordylochernes; species Cordylochernes scorpioides. The sequence continues at coordinate 66,315,613 of CP092870.1, read as the reverse complement.
GTCTATCCCCGACGCCCTAGCTTCACCCTTCAAGAGTTCTATGAACTTAAATGCACGTCGATGGCCGAGATCGAGACCTACTACAAGAACGAGGTCCGAATAGGATTGGCGATCAACCTCCCTAAGAGTGCCATCGTGCAAGCACTCACCAACGGTGTGCCACGTAACTATGGCAACCTTTTAAAGATGGCACAACCCTCGGGACCAGAAGAATGGTTGTGCTTAGCCCAACAGCTGACCTACGAAGGGGATAACACCAGCACTAAAGCTGCCCAACAACGATCACCGCGCCAGAGCAGAACACCTTCCACCACCGTGGACAAGACCCCACCATATCCTTGCCGTTACTGTGGCGGACAACACTGGCACGCACAGTGTCAGCAGCGAGGGCCCTAACAGCGGACTTTTCGGACCTTTACACCTGCGGTCCACAGCGTCGAGCAACCCCAAAGATCGACTGGGCCTGCAGGTGTCTACGAGACCGCAGCAACGACGAGCTCGGGAGAAACCAAGTAATGCCAGCTTCGGCAGCAGAACTCCTTCGAAGCTCAATGAACCTACCTGCACCCTAAACCAGCATACGCCTGTAAGTGCAATTATTTTAACCCCTATCATTCATTCTTTAAAGATGCCATTCCTAATTGACTCTGGAGCCAATGTTTCCATAATTAGTTTAAACCAATTTGAATATATTAAAAATGTTAATAGTTTCATTTGTTCCACCCCTATTAACAATGATGTTATTATCCGTACTATATCTAGTCATGCCAAACCAATCGGATTAGTTACCTTACCAATATAATTTAATAATTTTAATTTTAATGAAACATTTTATATTTTAAATTCACCCCTTGAACATGGTATCCAATCTATTCATGTTATGCAATTCTTAAGATTAACAATAGATTTTCATAATCAATTGATACTTCAAAATAGTGTTCCAGTACCTAAACATTTGTACCATTTTGCATGTGACCTTCCCACTTGTAAGCACGGCTCGCGAATAATAACTTCTAACACTAAACGACCCATAATTCACTCGGTTAACTTAGGCGTTGACGATTTTCAACCTCCACGTGAGCCTTACTTACAAACAACCCTTAGTAATATTTATCAACCTTCCCCTGAATGCCCCTCTCACCCTTACAACCTTAATAGCATTCCTACCAGCCCATGCGCCTCTAGAGAATTAATGATTAAAGAATTTATCGAACAACGCCCAGAACTGACTATCCCTTATCAGCAATTATTGTATTCTTTTAAAGATATTTTCCCTATCAATAAATTCAATGTATTACCACTCAACATAACCCCTGTAAAACTCAAAATTATTTCTGATAAGGTTATTTCCCTCCGACCATACCGAACTCCCTATGCCTACCAGAAGGAAATTCAGGACCAGATATCTCAACTCCTAAAACATGACATAATCACCCCCTCCTCTAGCCCATATTCCTCTCCTGTGACACTCGTTCACAAACGCGATAACACCATGCGTCTCTGCATTGACTTCCGTCGCGTGAACGAACTAGTACCCTCGGATTTGCATCCTTTGCCATTGATAGAAACGGTACTGGATAATCTGTCGAAAGCCAGAGTATTTAGCACCGTTGACATAAGCAATGCATACTATCAAATCCCCATCGCGGAGGAGAGTCAACCACTACTCTCTTTCGTGACTCAACAAGGGCAATATAAATTCAAACGCTTACCCTTTGGGTTCAAATCAGCACCCCAAATTTTCGAACGTGTGATTACCCAGTTGATCCACAAACACGACCTCTCTTTCATAGCCCATTATTATGACGACTTCGTTATTTTTTCTGACTCCTCAGAACAACACCTTACGCACCTTCGACTTTTCTTTAAATTCTGTTTAGAGGAAAATCTCCAACTTAACCTTAAAAAATGTAATTTTTATCAAAATGAAATAGATTTTCTCGGCTACCACATCACCGCAGGGACTTACACACCTAATATTAAAAATACCGAAATCATCAACGCTATTAGAACTCCTATCAGCGTTAAAACCCTACAATCATTTTTAGGAGCCGTCAACGTATATCATAAATTCATCCCAGAATATGCTAGACTTCGCCACCCCTTAAATCAATTACTAAAAAAGTACGCCAAATGGCTTTGGAGCCCGAATTGTCAACAAGCCTTTGATAAATTGAAGCAACACCTCGCAACACAACCTGTGTTACATCTATTTCAAAAAGGGATCCCATGCTAGGTCTATTGCGACGCTTCCACGCAGGGCATCGCAGGTGTACTCAAACAAGTACATCCTGACGGTAACATCTACCCTGTACAATATTACAGTCGCGCGTTGCGTTCCTATGAGCGTAATTACACTATATCTGAACTGGAGTGCTTAGCCATTGTAGAGTGCGTTGACAAATTCCGAGTGTACCTCCTAGGTACAAGGTTTGTCATCTACTCGGATCATCACGCCTTACAATGGCTAAAGACCATAAAAGACCCCACCGGACGCCTCTTTCGCTGGAGCCTTCGACTCTCAGCTTACGACTATGAGGTCAAATACCTGAAGGGCTCGCGTCAGTACGAGGCGGACCTACTCTCCCGTAACCCTTTCTGCGGATTCCTATCCACAGGTCAAATAAAAGATCATCAGGGCGAATTACGGAGGGACACAAGGTATATCCTCAATGACAAGGACCTTATGACCATCATACGACGGGGTGTCACTAAAATAATCGTTCCACCATCACTCCGTGGCACCCTACTACAACGAGCCCATCGCGATTTCAATCACCCCGGCATTTTGCAGATGACCAGACTGATCGCAGCCCAATACTATTGGGACGGCATGACAAATGACATCAGGACACATGTAAGAACCTGTTCAGTATGCCAATTGGTCAAACCACCAAAAGGACCTATCTACGGAGAATTGGGACAACTCCCCCCAGCGGTCCTGCCGTACGAACTAGTGTCACTAGATACTATTTTATGGATTCGCGAAATATGGGAATTCTCAGACCTTCTTACATGTCGTAGTGGACCATGCCACACGGTACGCGTGGGCATTTCCATCGCGGTCCACCAGCATTCTCACCTATACCCAAGTGATTAAAAGGTGATGCAGTTTGGTTCGCCTAAACGACTTTTGACGGATAGAGCTCCTGCCTTCACCTCTCCGAAATTTCGTAGATTTTTGATTAGACATAACATTGGCCAACTTCTCACGACAAGCAACAACCCTCAGGCCAACGGATTAAGTGAACGACTAAACGCCACGATTACTGGCAAACTTAAACTGTTGCGCCTCCAACAACCTAAGACGGCCTGGACCAAACTACTACCTCAGGTCCTTCAGGCTTATAACCATACCCCACATTCGGTGACCGGGTTTCCACCGTCATACCTTTTGTTAGGTAGTTTCCCGCTATAACTATCCGAGCATGTACAAAACTACCCAAAATTCGACGACGCCAGAGAATTGGCCTATCAAAGGACACACGAACGACACTTACGCGACAAAGCGAGATTCGACCAAACACATAGAGCTTCCGATTTTGAAGTAGGCGATCTCGTTTTGGCAAAAACATACCACCATCCAGACACTGGTAAACTGGCACCTTTCTTCTCAGGACCTTATGAAATACTGGAGATAATTTCCCCTCAAATCGTACGGATCAACCGCTCCAACCGACCTCTAAGTCGTGAGACAGATACAATTCATGTCAACAAATTAAAACACTATACGGAAAACGAACAATTTATTTCACCGCCCGTAAATGATCGAGACCAACCCAAAAATACCTTCAATTTCCCATATAAACACTTCAATCACACTCTAATCCATACTAAAACGGCTATTAACTCACTAAAGCAACATGACTACACTTACAATCAAGATGATCAAAGATATTTGAACCACTTATCCCCTGAAATCTTTACCAATTACTAACCTGACAACATGGACTTTACGAACCCAGTAGTATCTAAATAATTAAGGTAGAGTGGCCCAAAGCAAGTTTCCCCTCGCTCTGTCCGCCTATATTCTACCTTTGCATCTAGAACTATTTTATCTTCGAAAATTAAATATAAGTCCATTCGACTTCCTCACCTACACACGGGACTTTTCCCCTCGGACTCGCTACACAAGTAACTACATAGATAAGTTAGATTGGCCCAGGGAAAGTCTCCCCTCGCTCTGTTCGCCGAGGTTCTAACATTGTATGTAGTTTTATATTTACCTCAGTCCTGAGCTCACACAATTGTCAACCTCAATCTCATTTCTCGTACTCTACACTTATAGCATAGAAAGCCCATGACAAGTTTCCCCATGCCATGTCCGCCTGAAGTCTTAAAGTGTAGAGTTCCCCAGTCTTAATGATCTTCAGAATTTCACCATATGTATGTGACTCTTCTTCTCGTTGTTCACACTCCTCCATATCACTTCCCTTATAGTACATTAGATTTTGTTGTATATAGCCTTTTATAACCTTGATATTTTCAAAGATTTCCTTAAATGTCAAACTCCCCGGTGTTGTAAAACTGCTTGTAAATAATATTTACTTGTGTAATATACAATATTTTATTTACATAAAACTATGTCACCATTACCTTAACTAATTTTAACTGTAAAATTATTTTCTCTATTCCTGGCTTCACCAGCTTTAAATATACTTAAACTATGTTCAGCCTTCTTCAACGGGGGCCATATGTCATAATATATGCTCTTCCAGGATTAATAAAACAAACCAACAGCCAACGAGAGAGAAATGGGCCGCTAAAGCGAGACACTTTAGACAACTAATTAACGACCATTTTTTGGCCACATTCCTGAGGGGGGCGTCACCACCTGGCGACTCTCCTGGTTAGCCCCCCCGGTTGTGTACACAGGGAAAACGGTCGTTCAGCAGATAACTTCTCGCTCGCTCTCTCGGCTGGCTGCCTGGATGATTGCTCTAACAACTCGTCGTGTGATTATTTCTCTCCTCACCACATTTACCACTAAATTGTCACATATATATATATATATATATATATATATATATATATATATATATATATATATATATATATATATATATATATAGGGACATTTCAGCAATTGGTGTGGCCTAGCCACTTTTCCAGCTAAACACCTCTTCGGAGGAATGTGAAGATTCCAATTCAAATTTTAACGATAGATGGAATTAAATTTATAGATTTTATTTACTAATATGTATTTGCTATGAAAACATATTTGCGAAAGAGCTTGGCTTGATGCAATACCTTGAAATTATATGTATGTACCTCTAGAGACTTATATATTTAAGCTGTCTTCCATAGTAAATACAGGGTATATAACAAAACCAATCCAATACAATAGTAGAGCGGTCTAGAGATTAATTTGACGAAACCGCTGAGAGGGTTCACGACTGATGAGCCAAGCCCTCTTATTCAATAACTCATATCATTGCAGTAAAGTCTGTAGAGATAATATTTGATGATATTATTTGAAAAGTCAAAATTGCAAGTAAATTTATTTATAAATATTTCAATGATAGATGGTGCAATTAAATTTATATAATTAAATTATTTATAGATATCATTTTGATACAAATTTGAAGTTACAGTAGGAGATATTGAAGTAGTATAATTTATAATTTACAATATATATCGTTTAATACAAAGTTTGAAGTATATTAGGAGATATATTGAAGAAGTATACTTCATAATTTACAATGTATATCGTTAAATACAAGGTTTGAGGTTACAGTAGGAGATACTGAAATAGTATAATTCATAATTTACAATATATATCGTTCAATACAAAGTTTGAAGTATATTAGGAGATATATTGAAGTAGTATACTTCATAATTTACAATATATATATATCGTTAAATACAAAGTTTGAGGTTACAGTAGGAGATATTGTGAAGTAGTATAATTTATAATTTACAATATATATCGTTCAATACAAAGTTTGAAGTATATTAGGAGATATATATTGAAGTAGTATACTTCATAATTTACAATATATATCGTTTAATACAAAGTTTGAGGTTACAGTAGGAGATATTGAAGTAGTATAATTTATAATTTACAATATATATCGTTCAATACAAAGTTTGAAGTATATTAGGAGATATATTGAAGTAGTATACTTCATAATTTACAATATATATTTAAAATACAATATAACGCGGCTGATGATTGTAAAACGAAAATTAAAATTATACCGCGAATGTTTCTTTTAAAAATCGAAATTTATTTTCAAAGAGAAATAGCGACATTTCTAACTTTGAGGATGAGGTATGGAAAGGTGAAACATGAAGAGTAATGGAGAACGGAAAAATAAAAAGTGTCCAGGGGCGGGAATCGAACCCACACCCTTCTGCTTACCGGGCAGGTGCCTTGTCCACTCGGCTACCCTGGACGTATTTTTCCGTTCATAACTTATATTTAAAGTAACATTTAAAATACAATATAACGCGGCTGATGATTGTAAAACGAAAATTAAAATTATACCACGAATGTTTCTTTTAAAAATAGAAATTTATTTTCAAAGAGAAATAGCGACATTTCTAACTTTGAGGATGAGGTATGGAATTTGTATTTTAAATGTTACTTTAAATATAAGTTATGAACGGAAAAATACGTCCAGGGTAGCCGAGTGGACAAGGCACCTGCCCGGTAAGCAGAAGGGTGTTGGGTTCGATTCCCGCCCCTGGACACTTTTTATTTTTCCGTTCTCCATTACTCTTCATGTTTCACCTTTCCATACCTCATCCTCAAAGTTAGAAATGTCGCTATTTCTCTTTGAAAATAAATTTCGATTTTTAAAAGAAACATTCGCGGTATAATTTTAATTTTCGTTTTACAATCATCAGCCGCGTTATATTGTATTTTAAATGTTACTTTAAATATAAGTTATGAACGGAAAAATACGTCCAGGGTAGCCGAGTGGACAAGGCACCTGCCCGGTAAGCAGAAGGGTGTGGGTTCAATTCCCGCCCCTGGACACTTTTTATTTTTCCGTTCTCCATTACTCTTCATGTTTCACCTTTCCATACCTCATCCTCAAAGTTAGAAATGTCGCTATTTCTCTTTGAAAATAAATTTCGATTTTTAAAAGAAACATTCGCGGTATAATTTTAATTTTCGTTTTACAATCATCAGCCGCGTTATATTGTATTTTAAATGTTACTTTAAATATAAGTTATGAACGGAAAAATACGTCCAGGGTAGCCGAGTGGACAAGGCACCTGCCCGGTAAGCAGAAGGGTGTGGGTTCGATTCCCGCCCCTGGACACTTTTTATTTTTCCGTTCTCCATTACTCTTCATGTTTCACCTTTCCATACCTCATCCTCAAAGTTAGAAATGTCGCTATTTCTCTTTGAAAATAAATTTCGATTTTTAAAAGAAACATTCGCGGTATAATTTTAATTTTCGTTTTACAATCATCAGCCGCGTTATATTGTATTTTAAATGTTACTTTAAATATAAGTTATGAACGGAAAAATACGTCCAGGGTAGCCGAGTGGACAAGGCACCTGCCCGGTAAGCAGAAGGGTGTGGGTTCGATTCCCGCCCCTGGACACTTTTTATTTTTCCGTTCTCCATTACTCTTCATGTTTCACCTTTCCATACCTCATCCTCAAAGTTATAAATGTCGCTATTTCTCTTTGAAAATAAATTTCGATTTTTAAAAGAAACATTCGCGGTATAATTTTAATTTTCGTTTTACAATCATCAGCCGCGTTATATTGTATTTTAAATGTTACTTTAAATATAAGTTATGAACGGAAAAATACGTCCAGGGTAGCCGATTGGACAAGGCACCTGCCCGGTAAGCAGAAGGGTGTGGGTTCGATTCCCGCCCCTGGACACTTTTTATTTTTCCGTTCTCCATTACTCTTCATGTTTCACCTTTCCATACCTCATCCTCAAAGTTAGAAATGTCGCTATTTCTCTTTGAAAATAAATTTCGATTTTTAAAAGAAACATTCGCGGTATAATTTTAATTTTCGTTTTACAATCATCAGCCGCGTTATATTGTATTTTAAATGTTACTTTAAATATAAGTTATGAACGGAAAAATACGTCCAGGGTAGCCGAGTGGACAAGGCACCTGCCCGGTAAGCAGAAGGGTGTGGGTTCGATTCCCGCCCCTGGACACTTTTTATTTTTCCGTTCTCCATTACTCTTCATGTTTCACCTTTCCATACCTCATCCTCAAAGTTAGAAATGTCGCTATTTCTCTTTGAAAATAAATTTCGATTTTTAAAAGAAACATTCGTGGTATAATTTTAATTTTCGTTTTACAATCATCAGCCGCGTTATATTGTATTTTAAATGTTACTTTAAATATAAGTTATGAACGGAAAAATACGTCCAGGGTAGCCGAGTGGACAAGGCACCTGCCCGGTAAGCAGAAGGGTGTGGGTTCGATTCCCGCCCCTGGACACTTTTTATTTTTCCGTTCTCCATTACTCTTCATGTTTCACCTTTCCATACCTCATCCTCAAAGTTAGAAATGTCGCTATTTCTCTTTGAAAATAAATTTCGATTTTTAAAAGATACATTCGCGGTATAATTTTAATTTTCGTTTTACAATCATCAGCCGCGTTATATTGTATTTTAAATGTTACTTTAAATATAAGTTATGAACGGAAAAATACGTCCAGGGTAGCCGAGTGGACAAGGCACCTGCCCGGTAAGCAGAAGGGTGTGGGTTCGATTCCCGCCCCTGGACACTTTTTATTTTTCCGTTCTTCATTACTCTTCATGTTTCACCTTTCCATACCTCATCCTCAGAGTTAGAAATGTAGCTATTTCTCTTTGAAAATAAATTTCGATTTTTAGAAGAAACATTCGCGGTATAATTTTAATTTTCGTTTTACAATCATCAGCCGCGTTATATTGTATTTTAAATGTTACTTTAAATATAAGTTATGAACGGAAAAATACGTCCAGGGTAGCCGAGTGGACAAGGCACCTGCCCGGTAAGCAGAAGGGTGTGGGTTCGATTCCCGCCCCTGGACATTTTTATTTTTCCTTCTCCATTACTCTTCATGTTTCACCTTTCCATACCTCATCCTCAGAGTTAGAAATGTAGCTATTTCTCTTTGAAAATAAATTTCGATTTTTAAAAGATACATTCGCGGTATAATTTTAATTTTCGTTTTACAATCATCAGCCGCGTTATATTGTATTTTAAATGTTACTTTAAATATAAGTTATGAACGGAAAAATACGTCCAGGGTAGCCGAGTGGACAAGGCACCTGCCCGGTAAGCAGAAGGGTGTGGGTTCGATTCCCGCCCCTGGACACTTTTTATTTTTCCGTTCTCCATTACTCTTCATGTTTCACCTTTCCATACCTCATCCTCAAAGTTAGAAATGTCGCTATTTCTCTTTGAAAATAAATTTCGATTTTTAAAAAAAACACTCGCGGTATAATTTTAATTTTCGTTTTACAATCATCAGCCGCGTTATATTGTATTTTAAATGTTACTTTAAATATAAGTTATGAACGGAAAAATACGTCCAGGGTAGCCGAGTGGACAAGGCACCTGCCCGGTAAGCAGAAGGGTGTGGGTTCGATTCCCGCCCTTGGACACTTTTTATTTTTCCGTTCTCCATTACTCTTCATGTTTCACCTTTCCATACCTCATCCTCAAAGTTAGAAATGTCGCTATTTCTCTTTGAAAATAAATTTCGATTTTTAAAAGAAACATTCGCGGTATAATTTTAATTTTCGTTTTACAATCATCAGCCGCGTTATATTGTATTTTAAATGTTACTTTAAATATAAGTTATGAACGGAAAAATACGTCCAGGGTAGCCGAGTGGACAAGGCTCCTGCCCGGTAAGCAGAAGGGTGTGGGTTCGATTCCCGCCCCTGGACACTTTTTATTTTTCCGTTCTTCATTACTCTTCATGTTTCACCTTTCCATACCTCATCCTCAGAGTTAGAAATGTAGCTATTTCTCTTTGAAAATAAATTTCGATTTTTAAAAGAAACATTCGCGGTATAATTTTAATTTTCGTTTTACAATCATCAGCCGCGTTATATTGTATTTTAAATGTTACTTTAAATATAAGTTATGAACGGAAAAATACGTCCAGGGTAGCCGAGTGGACAAGGCACCTGCCCGGTAAGCAGAAGGGTGTGGGTTCGATTCCCGCCCCTGGACATTTTTATTTTTCCTTCTCCATTACTCTTCATGTTTCACCTTTCCATACCTCATCCTCAAAGTTAGAAATGTCGCTATTTCTCTTTGAAAATAAATTTCGATTTTTAAAAGAAACATTCGCGGTATAATTTTAATTTTCGTTTTACAATCATCAGCCGCGTTATATTGTATTTTAAATGTTACTTTAAATATAAGTTATGAACGGAAAAATACGTCCAGGGTAGCCGAGTGGACAAGGCACCTGCCCGGTAAGCAGAAGGGTGTGGGTTCGATTCCCGCCCCTGGACATTTTTATTTTTCCTTCTCCATTACTCTTCATGTTTCACCTTTCCATACCTCATCCTCAAAGTTAGAAATGTCGCTATTTCTCTTTGAAAATAAATTTCGATTTTTAAAAGAAACATTCGCGGTATAATTTTAATTTTCGTTTTACAATCATCAGCCGCGTTATATTGTATTTTAAATGTTACTTTAAATATAAGTTATGAACGGAAAAATACGTCCAGGGTAGCCGAGTGGACAAGGCACCTGCCCGGTAAGCAGAAGGGTGTGGGTTCGATTCCCGCCCCTGGACACTTTTTATTTTTCCGTTCTTCATTACTCTTCATGTTTCACCTTTCCATACCTCATCCTCAGAGTTAGAAATGTAGCTATTTCTCTTTGAAAATAAATTTCGATTTTTAAAAGAAACATTCGCGGTATAATTTTAATTTTCGTTTTACAATCATCAGCCGCGTTATATTGTATTTTAAATGTTACTTTAAATATAAGTTATGAACGGAAAAATACGTCCAGGGTAGCCGAGTGGACAAGGCACCTGCCCGGTAAGCAGAAGGGTGTGGGTTCGATTCCCGCCCCTGGACATTTTTATTTTTCCTTCTCCATTACTCTTCATGTTTCACCTTTCCATACCTCATCCTCAAAGTTAGAAATGTCGCTATTTCTCTTTGAAAATAAATTTCGATTATCAAAAGAAACATTCGCGGTATAATTTTAATTTTCGTTTTACAATCATCAGCCGCGTTATATTGTATTTTAAATGTTACTTTAAATATAAGTTATGAACGGAAAAATACGTCCAGGGTAGCCGAGTGGACAAGGCACCTGCCCGGTAAGCAGAAGGGTGTGGGTTCGATTCCCGCCCCTGGACATTTTTATTTTTCCTTCTCCATTACTCTTCATGTTTCACCTTTCCATACCTCATCCTCAAAGTTAGAAATGTCGCTATTTCTCTTTGAAAATAAATTTCGATTTTTAAAAGAAACATTCGCGGTATAATTTTAATTTTCGTTTTACAATCATCAGCCGCGTTATATTGTATTTTAAATGTTACTTTAAATATAAGTTATGAACGGAAAAATACGTCCAGGGTAGCCGAGTGGACAAGGCACCTGCCCGGTAAGCAGAAGGGTGTGGGTTCGATTCCCGCCCCTGGACATTTTTATTTTTCCTTCTCCATTACTCTTCATGTTTCACCTTTCCATACCTCATCCTCAAAGTTAGAAATGTCGCTATTTCTCTTTGAAAATAAATTTCGATTTTTAAAAGAAACATTCGCGGTATAATTTTAATTTTCGTTTTACAATCATCAGCCGCGTTATATTGTATTTTAAATGTTACTTTAAATATAAGTTATGAACGGAAAAATACGTCCAGGGTAGCCGAGTGGACAAGGCACCTGCCCGGTTAGCAGAAGGGTGTGGGTTCGATTCCCGCCCCTGGACACTTTTTATTTTTCCGTTCTCCATTACTCTTCATGTTTCACCTTTCCATACCTCATCCTCAAAGTTAGAAATGTCGCTATTTCTCTTTGAAAATAAATTTCGATTTTTAAAAGAAACATTCGCGGTATATTTTTAATTTTCGTTTTACAATCATCAGCCGCGTTATATTGTATTTTAAATGTTACTTTAAATATAAGTTATGAACGGAAAAATACGTCCAGGGTAGCCGAGTGGACAAGGCACCTGCCCGGTAAGCAGAAGGGTGTGGGTTCAATTCCCGCCCCTGGACACTTTTTATTTTTCCGTTCTCCATTACTCTTCATGTTTAACCTTTCCATACCTCATCCTCAAAGTTAGAAATGTCGCTATTTCTCTTTGAAAATAAATTTCGATTTTTAAAAGAAACATTCGCGGTATAATTTTAATGTTCGTTTTACAATCATCAGCCGCGTTATATTGTATTTTAAATGTTACTTTAAATATAAGTTATGAACGGAAAAATACGTCCAGGGTAGCCGAGTGGACAAGGCACCTGCCCGGTAAGCAGAAGGGTGTGGGTTCGATTCCCGCCCCTGGACACTTTTTATTTTTCCGTTCTCCATTACTCTTCATGTTTCACCTTTCCATACCTCATCCTCAAAGTTAGAAATGTCGCTATTTCTCTTTGAAAATAAATTTCGATTTTTAAAAGAAACATTCGCGGTATAATTTTAATTTTCGTTTTACAATCATCAGCCGCGTTATATTGTATTTTAAATGTTACTTTAAATATAAGTTATGAACGGAAAAATACGTCCAGGGTAGCCGAGTGGACAAGGCACCTGCCCGGTAAGCAGAAGGGTGTGGGTTCGATTCCCGCCCCTGGACACTTTTTATTTTTCAGTTCTTCATTACTCTTCATGTTTCACCTTTCCATACCTCATCCTCAGAGTTAGAAATGTAGCTATTTCTCTTTGAAAATAAATTTCGATTTTTAAAAGATACATTCGCGGTATAATTTTAATTTTCGTTTTACAATCATCAGCCGCGTTATATTGTATTTTAAATGTTACTTTAAATATAAGTTATGAACGGAAAAATACGTCCAGGGTAGCCGAGTGGACAAGGCACCTGCCCGGTAAGCAGAAGGGTGTGGGTTCGATTCCCGCCCCTGGACACTTTTTATTTTTCCGTTCTCCATTACTCTTCATGTTTCACCTTTCCATACCTCATCCTCAAAGTTAGAAATGTCGCTATTTCTCTTTAAAAATAAATTTCGATTTTTAAAAGAAACATTCGCGATATAATTTTAATTTTCGTTTTACAATCATCAGCCGCGTTATATTGTATTTTAAATGTTACTTTAAATATATGTTATGAACGGAAAAATACGTCCAGGGTAGCCGAGTGGACAAGGCACCTGCCCGGTAAGCAGAAGGGTGTGGGTTCGATTCCCGCCCCTGGACACTTTTTATTTTTCCGTTCTCCATTACTCTTCATGTTTCACCTTTCCATACCTCATCCTCAAAGTTAGAAATGTCGCTATTTCTCTTTGAAAATAAATTTCGATTTTTAAAAGAAACATTCGCGGTATAATTTTAATTTTCGTTTTACAATCATCAGCCGCGTTATATTGTATTTTAAATGTTACTTTAAATATAAGTTATGAACGGAAAAATACGTCCAGGGTAGCCGAGTGGACAAGGCACCTGCCCGGTAAGCAGAAGGGTGTGGGTTCGATTCCCGCCCCTGGACACTTTTTATTTTTCCGTTCTCCATTACTCTTCATGTTTCACCTTTCCATACCTCATCCTCAAAGTTAGAAATGTCGCTATTTCTCTTTGAAAATAAATTTCGATTTTTAAAAGAAACATTCGCGGTATAATTTTAATTTTCGTTTTACAATCATCAGCCGCGTTATATTGTATTTTAAATGTTACTTTAAATATAAGTTATGAACGGAAAAATACGTCCAGGGTAGCCGAGTGGACAAGGCACCTGCCCGGTAAGCAGAAGGGTGTGGGTTCGATTCCCGCCCCTGGACACTTTTTATTTTTCCGTTCTCCATTACTCTTCATGTCTCACCTTTCCATACCTCATCCTCAAAGTTAGAAATGTCGCTATTTCTCTTTGAAAATAAATTTCGATTTTTAAAAGAAACATTCGCGGTGTAATTTTAATTTTCGTTTTACAATCATCAGCCGCGTTATATTGTATTTTAAATGTTACTTTAAATATAAGTTATGAACGGAAAAATACGTCCAGGGTAGCCGAGTGGACATGGCACCTGCCCGGTAAGCAGAAGGGCGTGGGTTCGATTCCCGCCCCTGGACACTTTTTATTTTTCCGTTCTCCATTACTCTTCATGTTTCACCTTTCCATACCTCATCCTCAAAGTTAGAAATGTCGCTATTTCTCTTTGAAAATAAATTTCGATTTTTAAAAGAAACATTCGCGGTATAATTTTAATTTTCGTTTTACAATATATATATCGTCAAATACAAAGTTTGAGGTTACAGTAGGAGATATTGTGAAGTAGTATAATTTATAATTTACAATATATATCGTTCAATACAAAGTTTGAAGTATATTAGGAGATATATATTGAAGCAGTATACTCCATAATTTACAATATATATCGTTTAATACAAAGTTTGAGGTTACAGTAGGAGATATTGAAGTAGTATAATTTATAATTTACATTATATATCGTTCAATACAAAAATTGAAGTATATTAGGAGATATATATTGAAGTAGTATACTTCATAATTTACAATATATATATCGTTAAATACAAAGTTTGAGGTTACAGTAGGAGATATTGAAGTAGTATAATTTATAATTTACATTATATATCGTTCAATACAAAGTTTGAAGTATATTAGGAGATATATATTGAAGTAGTATACTTCATAATTTACAATATATATCGTTAAATACAAAGTTTGAGGTTACAGTAGGAGATATTGAAGTAGTATAATTTATAATTTACATTATATATCGTTCAATACAAAGTTTGAAGTATATTAGGAGATATATATTGAAGTAGTATACTTCATAATTTACAATATATATCGTTAAATACAAAGTTTGAGGTTACAGTAGGAGATATTGAAGTAGTATAATTTATAATTTACATTATATATAGCTCAATACAAAAGAGTAATTTACAGTAGGAGATATTGAAGTAGATTTTTACTCTTCAATTTTTAAAAACTTACGTTTATTTGGGTTTACTTCTCCTTCAACTATAACAGATACAAAAAAGTATAATAGAAAAGGTAGGACAGCTCTCAATGCCCACGACATTGCTACTGGACTTAATCAAAATCCTTATCACCCAATGTATTGTTTTCCTACAATCAATGTATTGAGAATTCAGAAACAATCCATATCAGAGATTCGAGAAACTAAAACCTGCCTTATTTTATTCTCATTGTTGAAACTTGAGAAATCTTAAAGCATGTTGAGATTATTCATATTGGAACAAGGTATTCATTTTATTTTATCAAAATTCGAAACTATTTTAAAGGTGTAAGATTTTTTTTTTGAAATTAAACAATTTCTAATGCCCTTACTGCAATGGAAAAATTAATGGGAGGGCCTGGCTCATCAATGGTGAACCCTCCCAGCGGTTTCGCCAGTTTAATCTACCATACCGCTGTTATATTTCATTTTTGGAACTTCCTTTTATAGTAATACTGATGCTAGACTCTTGGAATGGGTATTTTTCCATTTCAGTAAGGGCAGTAGAAATTGTTTAATTTCAAAAAGAATCATACGTGTCTATAAAAGTTTCTAATTTTGATAACAGTTGGCGCGCTAGTGCATCATATTATATTTTATGTACTGATTATTATTTTTTATAAAATAAATAAAGCTTCCAGGGTTAAGTTTCTTGTGAAAATTTTTATTTCCAAGCTTTCGGACTTGTCAGTCCTTCAACAGGATTATCACATTAAAAACTTAATAATAAATACAATTTTTATATACACATTATTATGTACATATTTTAAATACTTATAATATATTGTTAGAAAAATATATTACATTATATCAGTTAGAAATTTTTTTTTTAGAAAATACGTGCGTTGTGGATGATACGTGCTGCTTGATATCTATATTATTTATATTTTGCTTCTCTATGGAAACCTCCCTCATTGATTAACTTGTATCTTCTAAATGCTGATTTGTGTTTATAGCCTTAAATAATCGCTTTCTCATCCTGAAGTGTATCTTTCTTAATTATCTACATCTCAATTATATCTAAATAATAAAGCTTCTTTGAAGTAAGATAAGTTGATTTAGAGACACAAAGCTATATTAGTAAAGTCTTGGAGTCCTTCTATAAATTTTTGATGTGACAATTGAAAATTAGAAAACAGTTTATTGACATAAGTCAACAGTAGGGAGAGAGGTTACAGTTTAAAATATTTACATGAAAAATATCAGCCAGGTGTTCGTCCCCACCGTGATAGAGTCCTCCTCCAGGCGAGGGCGTTCCAAGGCGCGGTGGGCCGAGTGGGTGTTGATCTTGGTTAGGGCTCTTGTTGTCCCGCGTAGGACAACGGCCTCAGCCAGGCTGAATTCCTTGTAGCTCCCCTGGAGGTTCTCCGCCACGATGTTCCGTGATAGTCCTTTTATAAATATTTGATGTGGGTTGATAAATATATTCTTAGAGAACCTTCAGATAAGATTTTGTAATCAAAATTTGAGAGTTTCTTAATATCATTAGCAACTTTTTGAAAATACTCATAAATAGTTTATATATTATTCCAGCAACATATTGCATGTAGCTGAAGATAATTTTCGTCTCCAAATCATTCTTTAATAGAGTAAACAAGAGTTTCCAATAAATGAGTTATTATTTCACAGATAGCCTTGGCGATTTGACCATGAATAAATACTTCTAAAGTACAGAATATCTTGACGTAAAGCATTCCATTAACTTGGGCGATTATTCTCAATTTTCTTCTGAAGATAGCTCTAGAAACGAAGACAAAAATGATAGCTGTGACATTCATTTTGAATTTGATCCCATTCGTTCGATTCAAATGCAGAATCCATTGCAGGAACTATTTTTAAAAAATTAGCAAGGGGTCAACGAGAGTGTGTTCTACAGGGTGTCCATTGGCAAACCGCTTTTGTCTCTCTCGGTCTCTCTCTCTCCATGTCCCGGTGATAAGCATCCAAGTTTGTGTCATGGCCTCTACCTCTGTCCCGTGGTCTGTCCCCGATCACTCTCGGTGCTATCATCTAGCCCGGCCTCTGCTTCTTGTTGTCCGCGTATATTGTAAATATATACCCAATTTTTTGTTTCAATATTTTCAGTTAAAATATATTCTTCATTTCATTTGAAAATATAAGTGATGATTGTACATATTGCCAGACACCTTTTTCTTTTTTACACAGTTCTTTTTTCTCGTTTTTTTTTCTCTCTTTCTCCTTGCTGATAACATATGACTATTCTATTTACAGCCTAAATCTATTGTATATATATGTAATATTGTTGCAAATTATCCTGTCGACGTATGGAAAAACTGGCAGTCGTGTATGTGAGGCGAGTGTTGATGTTCTTCCCACACGCGGACAACAAGAAGCAGAGGCAGGGCTAGATGTTAGCACCGATAGTGATCGGGGACAGTCCACGGGACAGAGGTAGAGGCCATGATAAAAACTTGGATGCCTATCACCGGGACATGGAGAGAGAGACAGAAGCGGTCTGCCGATGGACACCCAGTAGAACATACTGCCGCTAAGTCCTGGAGGGGGGCCTCCCATCTGGACGTTGTCTATTTCCTCCCCTCTGGCCCGCAGCTGTCTCCAGCTGACCGTTCCTTTTAGGTTTTAATTTTAACGTCACCATTTTTAGTTTAAATACAAATAAGGATGTACAGGTTATATTAATAAAGATATAGCATATATACAAAATACGGGGGTGGTAGCAGATAGGAACAGTGTACTTTTTAATAGAAGGGAATGATCGGAAATATCGGGTCTAACTAATTGGAAGGTATGTGAAATATACTAAAAGTGTCATTATTAAACAGTTTAAAATATACTATATATATGTAGGACAAAAATAAAGTCATACATGTATGTGTCCCTAGGGGGAACATAGCGCTTTAAATTTAAATGAATAAACAAATTGTGTGTTTTGCCTTTCTATATATTATAAATATAAAGAGAGTACTTTTACCTTTAAAATTTATTATTACTCTAATTGTGCTTCATTCTTATTTATTTACAGAACATATCAATTATCACAAGCTTATACGCACACCAGCCTTGAAAAAGATTTATGTAAACAAAATTGTGGTGAGGACTAACTTATCTCAACACAAATTTCTCTCTATGAAATATTAAAATTCATTACATTGAGAAGACATACTAGGTGCGTCGTTTTGGTCATCAAATGATGAGCATGAAAAAGGTTTAATGATAAATACGACACTAATTATTGTAAAATAATGTGTATGAAAATTTGACAAGTGAAACAAATTTTATTGACTTCTTGTCAATAATTTACATTAAAAATGGAAATAAAACTAAAATATAGATTATCATGCGGAGGGTGTGTCCCGGCGAGTGAGCCTTTTTTTCTAGGCGATGAGCGGGTCCTCCGGTCAGCCCAACCTGTACGAAGTACCGGTAGATGATGGATTTGGCCGACGCTAGGATGGCCAAGTCGTCATTTTCGAGGCCAGACCCGAAGATCCAGGCCCGCAAGTCAGGGGGTCGCCCGAGGACACTGAAGGCTTCGATGATGAGGGGCCTGTACGACTGCATGTGTTTGTGTTCTTGGCCTGATATATAAAAGTATATATAATAATACTAATATGATTGAAATATTTATACATCAACGTAATATTAAAATAATGGGAGGATTATAAATACAAAGTGTGTTCATTAATTTCCAATACTGTTTTAAAATAAGATTTCTAAAAAGATAGAGAAAAAAATTATAAACATTTAAATACTAGACATGTGAACCACACCTGGCTATAAGCACGAGCTTTTTGAAAAGCCTCTCAAAAGATTATTTTTATCTTCTGCTTCGACAATTGGAAAAAGAAGATGGTACAGGTGTATTAAAGCCTAAAGCCATTTTTAAGGAATATTAAATTAATTTCAAATTTTCTTCAAATATGAAACAGTTCTTGGTATTAATAAATACAACTTTATTTTTTATTTATTATCAATATAAATTATTAAAATCATTCACATAGAAATTTGAATGAAACAAACCCAAATTTAATCATAAAAGACAATTATTATATAGATAAATTTTCAAATATATACACTCTATAACTCAGAATAATTAGAGCACCAATAAATAGTTGTCAGATTTCTAGAAAATTTGATGTATGTAAAGATAGTGTATAGGGTAAAAATGATTATATTCTCAGAATAATTAATTGTTTTTATTTCTGAGTTTGCTCGTCACAAATTAAGAAAATCAAAATGTTAATGGAGTCCGACTGGCCTGGATGCAGACTGCTCCCGGTTTATCATGGACTGATAAAGATTCTGGATAGTGTGCTCCAGGATGTCCTGCCAAATTGTCTTCAACCATCTAGCTGAGTAG
>CP092870.1:66262140-66296060 GCA_030710605.1 Cordylochernes scorpioides | reverse complement strand
TTGGTTAGGGCCCTTGTTGTCCCGCGTAGGACAACGGCCTCAGCCAGGCTGGACTCCTTGTAGTTCCCCTGGAGGTTCTCCGCTACGATGTTCCGGCATATTACTTCAATAAAATTTTGAAGTGTGTGTTGATAAATATATTCTTAGATAACCTTCAGATAAGATTTTGTATTCAAAATTTGAGAGTTTCTCAATACCATTAGCAACTTCTTGAAAATATTCATAAATTCAACTTTATTCAACTGTAAATACAAAGCGCGATGTCCCGCCAAGGACACTGGCGCCCAAAGGAAAGCAACACAAGAGAGAGAGAGAGAGAGGGAGAATCTATTAACATATGCTCAAGGCATTTACCATATTCCTGAAATTGATTTCAAACAAGCATACTATATACATAGGTAATTTAGTTTAAAAACATCTCAAAATAAAGAAAAGGAAAAAAAACATATATACAGCACATAGTTAATTATACCTAACACATGAGATTATTTGAAAGCTTTGATATATATTTACAAAATCTATTGAATACAATGTATGAATCCCTGCTGGATATCAGTTCTCTTGGGTCGGTACAGAGAATACCGTTATTGAGTCTGTAGTCTTGAAATGCTGGGCACTTAAGTAAAAGGTGAGTAGAATCTTGAATGCGGCATCCACAAAAACAGCCCGGATCCTCCGATGCATGGATTCTTTCCAGAAAACTTCCGAAATTACCATGGTTGGTTACAAATTGTGTGTTGTGGAAATTAGGGCGAAAATAACTTGGAATACCCCGGTTGAAAAAACTTGTAAATGTCTCGTTTGTATTATTCAGTAAGAGCAACATTCTTTCGTCTATATAGGATTTAATTATAAAGGGAATATCGATGTTGTATTTTTGCTTGTCCTCGAAAGATAAGTTATTTAAGTCATATTTCATATTTTTTGCTTCAATGTAATCTGCAATCAATGGAACCCTAGCCAAACTGTGAACACAGTTGTACGAAGTTGTCTTGTATGCTTGAATGCTCCATATTAATATCTGATATTGCATTGAGTTTAATTTTTGTATCGATTTTTTGTTTAAAAATTTGAACCATATTTCTGATCCATATGTTAAAGTTGATCTGAATAAAGATTTATACAATGTAATTCTTTTATGGGAGCTCAAACCCCATGATTTGCTGCACAGAGAGAATAGAACATTTTTTATTCTTAGAGTTCTGCTCACTATTTCCTCTATATGAAAAGCAAAATTTAATTTGTTTTTTCTTCTATGATTTGCAATCGTTATTCCCAAAATTTTTATTTTTTGTACTGGTTAAATTAATTCACTCTTAAATTTAACTGGGATCTTCTCTTTATTATGCAAATATAAAATGTTTGTTTTTTCGGAACTGATTTCTAACTTGTTCTTAATACACCACAATTCGATAGTATTTATTGCTTCCTCTATAACTGTTTTTAGTGATGTTAGATCTTTATTCCAGCATATGATCGAAATATCATCCGCGTAACAAATCAACTCACTATTGGGCACCTGAAAATTCAACAGCAAATCGTTCAACAAAATTGTCCATAGAAGTGGAGAAAGCGGACCGCCCTGAGGACACCCCTTAGTAATTGGCTTTGAGGTTGTTAGATTGTCGTAACTGAATGAAATGATCCTGGAATTTAAATATGATTGTAGAATTTTGATCAGTTTTTCCGGTAAATTGTCTGAATCTATTCTTTTGATGATCGCTGGCCACCAGGCATTATCAAAAGCCCCCGAGATATCTATTGTAACTAGTGCAGACAGTTGCTCCATTATGCTCCATTAATACATCGATTACAGTATTCAAAGCAGTGATAGTTGACTTTGACTTGATAAATCCGTGCTGCCTCGAACTTAACAGATTGTTTTAAATATAAAATTCATATATAATTTTTGAGAATTTTTTCTAGAATCTTTGAAAAATTGAATAATAAAGATATCGGACGGTAGCTTTTAGCTGATTCATAATTGGGTTTGCCGGGTTTGGCTATTATTTTGAGTGCTGCTGTTTTCCATTTTTTTGGGAAATATCCTATTTGAATACATTTATTAAATATTGCGTGTAAAATCGGAAGTATTAGTTGAAAAGCATTCTTTATCATATTATTACTAATATTGTCTGGACCAGGAGCTTTATTTACATTAATTTTGTCGATTAGCTCTTCTATTTCTTTCTTATGAATATTGCATGAGTTGGAGTTTGTAAAATTCGGTGTATAGTTCCTTATTGATGTATGGTGAGCAGTATCCGATATAGTTGTATCATCAGGAATTAGTTCATTAATCAGATCTTTTATTAGAGGTTCTTTAGAATCTACTGGTGCCTGTTCAATTATTGGTAATCCCTTTTGTTGATTAGAGGAACTCAGTTTTTTTAAGGTTCTATAGGCGTTTCCAAACGGATTATTAGATCCATTTTCTTCTATAAAATCACGCCAACTATTCCTCTTAGCTTTTCTTATACTATTTTTATATTTATTTCTGAAAGACTTATATTCATTAACACTAATTGCTTTATGATGAAAGTATAGATTTCTCACATAATGAAAATATTTTTCTTTTGTTCTAATTCTTTGTTCCACCACTTGATCCCGGTATCGAAAGTGAAGTTGGAAGATATCACCTCCAGTGATTGATATATCGCTTCCAGAATTATATCCGTTAGCCTGTCAACTACCATGTCAATATCAGTTTCTTTTTCGACCTTTTTTATATCGTTTTCCAATCTTCTTACTTCCTGTTTAGAAATTGTATTTGAAAACAGTGACCAATCTGCTTTCTTTTCGCTAAATTTCCATGTAGATTTTTGTTGATTGTTTGTAATATCTAAGTTAACATTGATATCAAATGAAAAACTGTCACATGATCGGAAATATTGGTTAATTCAAAAGTTTGCCAATTGTTCACCAGTCTCAATGAATGTCTATTTGAAATGGTGAGATCTATTATGCTTTTATTACGACAGGTTGGAGTTTTGTTATTGTGAATAAATAGATTATATTCATTAATAATAGGTTGCATTTTATATCCGTTAGAGTTTGTAATTCTATCGAACCAAACCGGGTGACGGGAATTGAAATCCCCACAGAGGATTAGGGAGTTCTCTCGAAGGTAGCTGTCAAATTCTTTAAAAAGTCCAAATGTTCGTCCTCGCATTTGTTTGGAGGAATATAAAAGTTTGCTATTATCGTCCTAGATTTAGGTGTATTTATAGAGATTGATGTACAAAACTGATTTGTGAAACCCTCCAACTTCCTATATTTTATATTTTTATTAAATATAACCGTTGCAGTATAAGTGTTTTCTGTTGAGGAACAATGTACTATGTGCGAGTCCATATCGAACACGACCTTTCTATTTAAAACATATGGCTCTTGAAGAAGGAGAATATCTGGAGGATTGTCTCTAATTGAGCTTCTGAGTTCGGTAGTTGCAATTATACTTTTCCTTAAATTCTGTTGTATACAATTAAATTTTCCTATTGTTAAACTTTTTGCTTCTTTCATAATGGACAATTATGCAAAACGCTTATAAAAATTTCATATGAGATTATTTCTGTTCTATTCTACTTCCAAATCATAAAAATATTGGGTTCTATCTATAATTCTATCTACTTGTGTTTTGTAAAGTGGACAGTCCGTCCCATTAACCCTGTGATTTGTTTGTTTATTTCTGTAAATTGGGTGTTTAGAACAGTTGTGACAACTCAGTACATTCGAGCAGGAATGGGTTCCATGGACCCCACAGATATTACAGATTTTTTCATTTGTGCAGTCTTTTAGCTTATGGTTTGTTTTGTATTGATAGCATTTTTGACATTGTTTTACTAAGATCTTATCTTGAATATGGCAACGTTCTAAATCAGTGTATAGAGTATTGTTATTTTTCTTAATTATTTGATATGCTTTTGGTGAAAGTCTTAAAACTATGTTTTGTGTTGCAGTATTTGATTTCATTACAAACAGCATCCTTATTTCGTCCTCCATTCCGCTTAATTCTGGATTCATGAATAGTTTATATATTATTCCAGCAATAAATTGCATGTAGCTGAAGATAATTTTTGTTTTCAAATCATTCTTTAATAGAGAAAACAGGAGTTTCCAATAGATGAGTTATTATTTCACAGATAGCCTCGGCGATTTGACCATGAATAAATACTTCTAAAATACAGGATATCTTGAAGTAAAGCATTCCATTAACTTGGGCGATTATTCTGAAAATTTTCTGAAGATAGCCCAAGAAACGGTGACAGAAAATTATAGTTGTACATTCAATTTGAATTTAATCCAATTCGTCCGATTCAAATGCAGAGTCCATTGAGAAAGAACTATTTAAAAAAAAATTAGTAGGAGGTAAGCGAGAGTATGTTCTACAGGGAGTCCATTGGCAGATCGTTTCTGTCTCACTCGGTCTCTCTTTCCATGTCTCGGTGATAGGCATCCAAGTTTGTATCATGGCCTCTACCTCTGCCCCGTGGGCTGTCTCCGATCACTCTCGGTGCTAACATTTAGCCCTGTCTCTGCTTCTTGTTGTCCGCGTATATTGTGAATATATACCCATTTTTAGTTTCAATATTTTAATTTGAAATATATTCTTCATTTTCATTTGAAAATATAAATGTGTGTTGATTGTACAAATTGCCAGACACTTCTTTCTTTATTACACAGCTCTTTTTTCTCGTTGTTTTTCTCTCTTTCTCCTTGTTAATATCATATTACTATTCTATTTACAGCCTAAATTTATTGTGTATACATGTATTATTGTTGCAAATGATCCTGTCGGCGTATGGATAAACTGGCAGTCGTGCATGTGAGGCGAGTGTTGATGTTCTTCCCACACGCAGACAACAAGAAGCAGAGGCAGGGCTAGATGTTAGCACCGAGAGTAATCGGGGACAGCCCGCGGGACAGAGGTAGAGGCCAGGACACAAACTTGGATGCCTATCACCGAGACATGGAGAGAGAGACCGAGAGAGATAGAAGCGGTCTGCCGATGGACTCCCTGTAGAACATACTGCCGCTGAGCCCCTGCTAAAAACCTGTTCACAGGGGTCATCTATAAAAAGCTCTGGAGGGGGGGCCTCCCATCTGGAAGTCGTCTATTTTCTCCCCTCTGGCTTGTAGCTGTCCCCAGCTGACCGCTCCTTTTGGCTTTTTATTTTGACATCACAATTTTTAGTTTAAATACAAAAAGGGTGTACTAGTTATATTAATAAAGATATGGCATACCATACAAAATATGGGGGTTGTAGCAAATAGGAACAGTGTACTTTTTAATAGAAGGGTATGATCGGAAGTATCGGGTCTAACTAATTGGAAGATATGTGACATATACTAAAAGTGTCATTATTATACAGTTTAAAATATATTATATATATGTAGGACAAAAATAAAGGCATACATGCATGTGTCTCAAGGGGGAACATAGCGCTTTAAATTTAAATGAATAAATAAATTGTGTGTTTTGCCTTTCTATATACTATAAATATAAAGATAGTACTTTCTACCTTTAAGGATTTATAATTACTCTAATTGTGCTTCATTCTTATTTATTTACAGAATATATCAATTATCACAAGATTGTACACACACCAGCCTCGAAGATTTATGTAAACAAAATTGTGTCAAGTAAGAGGTTTCGGAAGATGAGTTTCTTTTAATTGTAAAACATTACAAGCTTTCGGGCAATGCCCTTCTACAGGTAAAATAAAAATAAAAACAAAAATTAAAGGTAAATTAAGGCAACTAAGTAACTGAGAATTAAACAATGTAAATATATATCAGCTAACCATAGTAAACAAAAACAAAAATAAGATATATATACAAACTCGCGTGAGACTACTCGCGCGTCTGGATTTGAAAGAATTAAAATTGTGTTAATATTTGAAAAATTATTACAATGATATTACATAATTAAATATATCTAAGTAACTATTACGGGTAAATTTGTGTGGTTAAAGATTATGCTATGGACTGCCATCTATGAATTGGTATTTAATGATTAGTGAGAGAAAAAAAAACGATTTTTGACCGGTGTGACTGATGTGGTGGAAGGGGTTATTAATATACCCGAGGTAGAATCTGAAAAATTCAATTGGAGGTGTAGGTTGTGTAGATTGCGGGAATATCTATTTTTCTATTTATGCTGTGTAGCTTGGAGGAAACAATGGATTCCAGAACCAATCTTTGGTGTAGGTTGGAGATATTTTTGTAGTGAATGGTTGGGTTAGCGGTGTCAAAGGAATGGCCAGAAGATGCAATGTGTTGAAAAATGAGGGAACGGGGATCTCGGTTGGTGATGTTGCGTGTCTGCTCGGACATTCTAATGGCGATGGTCCTACCGGTCTCACTCACATAGGTGGCAGGGCACTGTTGGCATGAGACCGAGTAGACCGCTCCAGTAGATGTTAGAGGGTCAGTGGGGGAGTCGGTTTTTGTGATGGGATGCCTAAGGAGTGAGTGGAGGTTAGGTGTGTTAGTAAAAAAGGTACGGATGCCAAAGGGTTTGTGAAAATGGGAGAGGTTAACTGAGAGGGAAGAGAATGGGATCACACATGTGGATTTGTAGGCTGCAGGGGGGTTAAGAGGAACAGGCGAGTAGGTGTGTTTTTCTATAAAGGACAGAGGGAAAGCTGAAGTTGTAAGATGGGAGATGATGCGGTTCTTTTCAATAGTTTTGAAGATGGTCAGCCCAACCTGTACGAAGTACCGGTAGATGATGGATTTGGCAGACGCCAAGTCGTCATCTTCGAGGACAGATCCGAAAATACAGGCCCGCAAGTCAGGGGGTCGCCCGAGGACACTAAAGGCTTCGATGATGAGGGGCCTGATACGACTGCATGTGTTTGTGTTCTTGGCCTGATATATAAAAGTATATATAATATTACTAATATGATTGAAATATTTATAATTCAACGTAATATTAAAATAATGGGAGGATTATAAATACAAAGTGTGTTCATTAATTTCCAGTACTGTTTTAAAATAAAATTTCTAAAAAGATAGAGAAAAAATTATAAACATTTAAATACTAGACATTTGACCCACACCTGGCTATAAGCACGAGCCTTTTGAAAAGCCTCTCAAAAGATGATTTTTATCTTCTGTTTCGACAATTGGAAAAAGAAAATGGTACAGGTGTATTAAAGCCTAAAGGCATTCTTAAGGAATATCAAATTAATTTCAAATTTTCTTCAAATATGAAACAGTTCTTGATATTAATAAATACACCTTTTATAATTTCTATTTATTATTAATATGAATTATTATAATCTTCACATAGAAATTCGAATTAAACAAACCTAAATTTAAAATCATAAAATACAATTATTATATAGATTAATTTTCAAATATATACACTCTATAACTCAAAATAATCGAAGCACCAATAAATAGATTGGTACAAAATTTGATGTATGTAAAGATAGCGTATATGGTGATGTTGGGTGGAAGGAAGGACAGATAGCACACACACCACTCTAAAAGATTTTCTTCTTTTTTTAATCAACCAACACATATGCAAATTCTCTATTATAAATTAATTTGTACACAAAAATTTACATATATATGTAGTGTGGCAAGGATAAAATACTCAGGAGATAAGTTTCTTCATTGATTTATTAAAACATCAAGCTTTCGGGCACAGCGTGGCCCTTCTACAGGATCAATTGATCCTGTAGAAGGGCCACGCTGTGCCCGAAAGCTTGATGTTTTAATAAATCAATGAAGAAACTTATCTCCTGAGTATTTTATCCTTGCCACGCATGTAATTGGGAAGATTTTACCGTTTAGAAATATATATGTAGTATATTTTGACATAGATAAATCACAACCTTCTTCTAATATTTATTATGACCCCATATCTATATAAAAATGTATCGATCTTGTAAAAATAGTGACAAATAAAACTAAAGGGGTAAAGGTAGACCAAGACGACACCATAGTCCAGACGACAAAGGCCAGACGTGATAAACAACCCAGACTAACAGGTGTTTATGCTAATGAGTTCATTCCCCCGTCAGCAGGTGGCCGAACAGATGGCCAGACATAATTAATAACCCAGCGCTTGACAGGTGGCGTGATTACGGGAACCAATCAGAACTCGCCGCCATCTGCGAGCGTCCAATATATAAGGTCCCCCAAGATGGGACAAAGTTAGTAGTTGTTTCAGTTGTTTCAGAGCGACGCTGTCATACGGTCGGTCAGATCTCTCACCCCCCCCCCTTCTATCCGCGATGTAGGGCATCCGTGACGCCCGTGGTCTACCTCTACCTTCTTGGAGTTACCATCTAGACCTGCCTCTGTCTCTTGCTGTCCCAGTGCGGGAATCCCATCACGCACCCACTACCACGACTGCCCAGTACATTCCACCTCGGGATTACTACAGAACCCGTTAAAGTCGACAGGATGACTGAGGACAACGACATGCAGAGAATGACGGAGGCCGAAGACGAGTACTTCGCGGATGCCCTCACCAACATGCAACCCCACTGCGATGAACTAGTAAGCCGCCTAACAGACGCCATTCGGGGGCTAACCATGCCTCGTGCGGAGGAAGCCCTCATTCCCCCTTTCGACGGATCCTACGCGGCAAACAACTTCATCCAGCAGCTCGAGCGGACAAGCGAGGGACCGCAAGATGACGCCACTCTGCAAGCCCGGCTTCGTACCCTACTCAAAGGTGAGCCCCTCTCCCTCTACAACGAACTAAATATGGCTTCTCTGCCATACAGTCAAGCCAAACAAACTCTCATAGATCTCTACCCCGGAAAATCCGAGGTCACTTTCCAAAAATATTTAACTTTTAAATTAAATAATCAGATCCAATTAGGAGAATATTACCGTCAAAAAATAACAATGGGACTACAACTGGGCCTAAACAATCCCATCATAGTAGAGGCATTAACGGAAGGCCTCCAGGCCAATGATCAGCGCCTCATGAGGGCCATAGCCCCTAAAACCCTGACCGAATGGTATTCTACCATGAATAGAATAAAAGGGACAAATTCACTCCCTACTTCATCCGAACAATTTCAAGGTGTTTCCAACACCAGTGCTTTTCACCGTGATACCGGAACCCCTTCTAGGGGAAGGAACTACAATCCTTTTTCAACAGACAGTACCCCAAGATACCCTTCTAGTGCCAGGAAACCACCCTCACCATGCAAATACTGCCAAGGTGACCACTGGAACAATGAATGTTCCATGAACAGGCGACCCTACAGGCAGCAGGCCTATCACAACCAACCTACGGCGCACTATTTCCCACCTGAACAAAATGGCGCCCACAACCTTCCCATACCGGCCCCCAGGTCTTCTCGCACTCTACAAAGCAACGAAACCCTCCCTAAACTATCCAATATTCTATGTAAACCTAAAATTTTTAATAATTTTTATTGCCCATTCCTCTTAGACACAGGAGCCTCTATTAACATAATTAATTTAAATATTTTTAATCATCTTAGCAAAAACTTATCTAATCCTTTAAAATTATATCCATGCCATATATTAATCAATTCCATATCTACTCAAATAAATTCGATAGGATATACATTTTTGACCACTACCATAGGAAAAATTACAAAATCAATTAAATTTTATATAATAGATAATTTATTACCTTTTGGTATACTTTCATTAAATTCCATTAGTCAATTTTGTTTGACCTTAAATTTATATAATCATTCTATTTATCAATATGATGCTCCTTTGTCTAAGAAATGGTACCATATAACCTATGTAACCCCATGTAATAATGGAGAGGGTGACCACAATCCGCCCAATGTGGGTCATTTAAAAAACATACCTAACTCACATTCTCCATTATTACAGGGGGAAGATGTCCATCCTATACCATGTCCCATTACCTTGACCAAGACCTCTACCAATTATGACAAAAATGCACCCAGCCAAACTTTAGCTCATTTTCCCCATTTATATTTATTACCCCCACTATATCCCTCTGAACATCAATGTAAAATTTTTAATGATTCTTGTAATTTATGTGTTAGGAATGATATCCCTTTAACTTTTATGAATATTATTAAGAATTACTCAAATATCTTTTCTACTAACAAATATAACATCCCAAAATTGAAAATTCCCCCTATCAATATTAGGACAAATTCAGATAAAATAATTGCACTCAGGCCGTATCGTACATCTCTTTCAGATCAACGTGAAATACAAGAACAAGTAGGTAAAATGTTAGAATATGATATTATAGAGCCTTCTTTCTCCCCTTATTCATCCCCCGTTACTTTAGTTACCAAAAAGGATAAGGCAAAACGATTTTGCGTAGACTACCGCCGCCTGAATGAAATAATTATCCCCGATGTACATCCCCTTCCGCTCATAGAGAATATCTTAGATAAATTAGCCAACGCCAAAATTTACTCCCGCGCCGATTTTTCATCAGCATACTGGTCCATCGAAATAAGTCCCCCTGATAGAAATTTATTATATTTTGTCACGTTAGAGGGTCAGTATAATTTCAAAAGATTACCATACGGGATTAAAATAGGACCCCAGGTGTACGAGCGAGCAGTCAGTCAGATATTACAAAGAAATAGGTTAGGTTTTATAGCACATTATTTCGACGATTTCATTATCTTTTCAAATTCCATAGAAGAACATTTAGATCACTTACAGCAATTTTTTGATATGTGTAATAGGGAAAATTTTAGATTAAATTATAATAAGTGTGACTTCTTTAAAACTACGATAGAATTTTTAGGCCATACCATATCATCAGGCACATACACTCCATTAGTAAAAAATTTAGATGTAATTAATGCCATTAAGGTCCCCACTAGCGTTAAATCCCTCCAATCATTCTTAGGCTCCATTAATGTATATAATAAATTTATAAAAGATCACGCCCGCATTAGGAACCCCCTCAATAATCTACTTAAGAAAGGTACATCATGGCACTGGGATGCAAAATGTCAACATTCATTTGACACTCTAAAGGAATGTCTCACCACAAAACCGGTACAACACCTCTTTAAAGAAGGATTACCCTGTCAGCTATTCTGTGATGCCTCACTTCAGGGAATAGCTGGTATCCTAAAACAACAACATCCAGACGGCACTCTACACCCCGTGCAATATTACAGCAGAGCACTCCGACCCCACGAGAAAAATTATACACCATCACAGAGTTGGAATGCCTTGCTGTGATAGATAGTGTGGAAAAATTCCGCATCGATCTCGCAGGTGTAAGGTTCACAATTTTTACGGACCACCATGCATTACAATGGTTAAAAACCATAAAAAAAACCCAACGGGTAGACTTTTTAGGTGGAGCTTAAAGATGTCCGCATACGAATACGATATAAAATATATAAAAGGTAAAACGCAGTACGAGGCAGATCTACTGTCCCGCAATCCTTTATGTGGTTTTCTCACGACCACCCAAATAATAGAAAAGCAACCCCAATTACCTCCATCTACACTTATCAAAACGAATATAGATGGCCTCCATACAATCAAACGTAAAGGTATTGTCAAGATTATAGTTCCCCCTTCCTTACAACATACGCTAATTAATAAAGTACATTTAGAATATAACCATCCTGGTGTATCCCAAATGATTAGGCTCATCTCCACACAGTATACTTGGTGTGGAATGACCAAATCTATAGTTAAGTATAATAGATCCTGTCCCACATGCCAACTTATAAAGAAACCGAAGGGTCCATTATATGGTAGATTAGAACGCCCCCCTATAGCTTTACAACCCTACGATATGTTATCTATAGACACTATTTCAGGTTTTTCTAAATACGGTAATTCTAAGTCATACTTACACGTAATTGTAGATCACCTAAGTCGGTATACATGGACCTTCCCCAGTAAGTCAACTAATATAATCACATACATTCAGTGTCTTAAAAAGGTATTGCAATGTGGCCGCCCAAAACGCCTTCTTTCGGACCGGGCACCTGCATTTACTTCCCCAAAGTTCAGGAGATTCTTAATAAAGAACGGGATACAGCCTCTACTAACCACTGCAAATAACCCTCAAGCTAACGGTTTATGCGAGCGTCTTAACGCGACACTCACCGGGAAGCTGAGGTTACTGAACTTAGAGAATCCAGGAACCTCCTGGACTAAATTAATTAAGATAGTAACTAATAAATATAACGATACCCCCCATACGATAACTGGATTTCCCCCCGTATTTTTAATGTTTAATATAATCCCCTCAGACTTAAATAACCACATAAATCCCTATCCCAATATAATAGAAAGTAGAAAACTAGCAATACAACGTACAAATGACAGGCATGACAAAGAGAAAATTAAATATGATAACAAACATAAAAATCCACACTTTGATACAGGAGATTTAGTATTAGTAAAGGCGTATCATCATCCAAATAGCGGTAAGTTAGTACCCTACTTTACAGGTCCTTATAAAATTACTGAAATAATTTCTGATAATGTCGTACGTATAAATAGACCCAATAGGATTACAGGTAATGATAGCGATACTGTACATGTAAATAAATTACAATATTATAATGAAGAGGTCCTCTATATTTCACCACCCAAAGTAGAACCCCTAAAAATAAATAGAAAAATAAACCCTTTCCGACATTTAGATACCAACTTGTTTAGTCCAATAGAAAAAAGTATAGTTCATAGATTTTCCGAACCATTTAACCATTTGTCCCCCCATCTATTCTCATAAAACTAGGGAAATCTAGATCCTGAACGTCTGGCGAACTCCTCGACATAAAGTAGTCAATTAAAAAATCATAAATCATGGCATTCAACACCATTTCATGATTACCTTTTCCTTCACCAATAATTTCTCTCCCTCAAATGTTATGACTATTTTTCTCTTTCTATTAGGCACACGACTGATCACTTAAGACTAACCCTCGGAATTGTTTGGACTGGAATAGCGCAATTCCGAGAATATAATTCATACGCACATTGTATATAAAAACAAAGAAACATTATGTAATTATTTTTTATTATCCCAGTTAGCTTCTTTTTCTTAAATTATGATAATATATCCCGTATTCCATTAACACATTTCGCATGATCATAACACATTTATTTATACACTAGTTAATTAATTCCTTTTATACCAAATCTTATTTTTATAATGTTATAGGATAGTTAATAATTTTGTCAACCCCGTTTAAAAATTAGGTCCCCACCATCTCTAAAAATCAATCCTGTACATGACACCATATGAGACGTCATCTTGGCCTACATTAAAGAACAATTAATTCCAGTCTTCATCCCAACGACAAACAAATCAAGGACGCACTGATCTCCCCCTAATTGTTTTTTTCTACTTCGTCTTTTCCCTCCCTACTTCTAAAGGGGTGGAATGACCTTGTACTCACCATTAGCAGATAGCCCTTCCTACTTCCACACTCTTACCTGTCAATCATTCAATTATAGGCCTTCCATGCTTCTCTCGCCTCTTGATCATTTTCCATTGGCCTTCTATGCCTTCGTTCTAACCACCCCTCGTCCATCGCAGAGTTCCTGTGTGCCGACCTTTTTTATTTACTCCCAGGTCGCCGTCCCAGCATTCTTTATTTCATTCTTTTTTCCTCAAACCCGGGTTCAATCAATCAATGGCAACAGTCGAGCCCTGTTTTCACAATCTACCTCCATCCTCTAACCTCTTCAACGGTTCCTGAGACTCCTGCTCGTCAACCTTTTTTAATTTTTATTTTTTAATGACTCATCGACCTGGTACACTCTTCCTCCCCATGTTAACTCCACACTGAGAGCTTGGGTAACCAGCGAGATATTTTTTTTTCTCTAATGCTCGACCCAGACCATCACAGCACGATGCGCCCACTTATTTTTCGTTTAATTTTATTTTTCATCTGGTCGAGCTCAATCACCGACAGCAGCGCAGCTCTTGAGCCACCATCTCTTTTTAACCTCTCTCAGAAAAGATCTCTTTCCCATATTCTCCCATTAACTACCTCTCCTTCGATCTTCACGCCTTTTGCCCATCTGACCTAATTCTATTTACAGAACATCTTGAGATTGCTGAACCCTGAAAACAATACCTCGCTTCTAAACTCGTATTGCAGGGCAGGACTCCTGAGATGTCCTTTGCAGAAACCAATTCAGACCTTCTTCCTTTATTCCTCACTGCGTCACTACCTATCACAACCTTTTGCTTAAGTCAATTTTCTTTTATATTCATTTTACTTTTATTACCTCTACTTCTCCTCCTTCCTGTATTACATCCCTGAAACTATGTTGTAAATATTCAAGACACCTAAAGTAACACACTATTGTGTGTGTTTACTTTAAATGTATCCTTCCTATGTACTCCTCTTATATAATTTTTGTAGTTTTATAATATTATATCAGTGTGTCACCACTACTCCCCTTTATCTTTTATTTTATTCTAGTAACTAATTTGTGCCCCAAATTATTTCCTATTTAATAGGTTTGCTAGCTTTTCTCTCATTTATTGTAAATAGACTTACAGTTTTACCTAGTTTTGTGGTGTTGGACTTTGTTTTTTTTTAACT
Source organism: Cordylochernes scorpioides (assembly GCA_030710605.1). NCBI lineage: Eukaryota > Metazoa > Arthropoda > Arachnida > Pseudoscorpiones > Chernetidae > Cordylochernes > Cordylochernes scorpioides. Next base: position 66,281,520 of record CP092870.1, on the reverse strand, counting down.
TACCAATGTAGATAAAAGATTTCACTATTAATCGATAATATCATTTTGTTTATTAATGCCTTCAACTACCAATGAACCCTTTATATATTATTACCTTTAATATTTTATTTTCTCTTTTTCTCATCATGTTCAGACTTAGCATTTTACAACTTCAACTATCTTAGGCACCATTTAAAAAACCTACACCTAACAATATTTATAATATTTCTTTAACAGATAAAACATTTATCATTTTATTTTTCTTTGTAGATTTCAAAATGTTATTTTTGACGCTTCCCTTACAACCTCTAACTCTATCCCATGAACCTTTCCTCTCAACTTTTTTCAACCATCAAGAGATTATTGTTCGTCAGCCATTTTCTTTTTTTTTTCTTGATTAACTAACTAGAAGACCCTTCCTCGCTGTACATTTCCCAACAGTGAGCTCAGGAGACTCAGTTAGTTTTTAATTTTTTTTCTCTCATCGTCCGGCTCATCATTTTTTCATTTTTCAACTTTTTCTTTTCACCACACAAGCCGGACACAATCAAAATTGACAACAATAATTCTCTTACACCCACCTTTCCTTTTCCGCATCCTTCAAACCTCCAACCTTCCAAGGGATTCCAGTTCGCCGAACATTTTTGTTTTTTTTTTCATTGATTAATCCGACTGGAACAATCCTTCCTCACTATACCATTCCCAATAATGAGTTCAGGATATCCAGCGCGATATTTTTATTTTTTTTTCTCATCGCCCGACGCATCATATCAATTCATCATTTTTTCAACTTTCCATTTTTTTTCACAATTCAACCGGGCACAATCATTATGGACAACAGGGATCCCTCTTACCTCTACCTCACCCTTTTACCTCCATCAATCTTCCCACTTCTTTTCACTATCTGAGCTAATGATGCAGACGGAATATCTTGGGCCTTCTGTTAATGAAAACAATGCCTCACTTAAACAAGTTCGCATTGCATTGCAGGATGCTTGGGATACTACTTTTGCAGAAACATGCTCAGATACCCCTTTCCCCTTTTCAACCTTAGCGTCACATTATACGTTCAGTCAATAAACTAACTTTTATGTAATAAGATATTTTCCTTGTAAGATTCATTTTACCATATTTACCATTTTGTATTATATACTTTCTCTTAATCTTTTATCATTCATTTTGTACGTTTTTATTTTTATAACCTTGATTTTATTTCATTGATACACCACCATTACAACATCTTTCTCTGTTTAACTTGTAGCTTAATAATAATTTTAACTAATTTTTATACAAATTATTTATTTTATTTTTTTATAATAGGTTTGTTAGGTTATAATTCATTACATGTCATTCCCCCAACCAAACCTTCATCACCGGGGACACATTCTGTAGTATATTTTGACATAGATAAATCACAACCTTCTTCTAATATTTATTATAACCCCATATCTATATAAAAATGTATCGATCTTGTAAAAATAGTGACAAATTAAACTAAAGGGGTAAAGGTAGACCAAGACGACACCATAGTCCAGACGACAAAGGCCAGACGTGATAAACAACCCAGACTAACAGGTGTTTATGCTAATGAGTTCATTCCCCCGTCAGCAGGTGGCCGAACAGGTGGCCTGACATAATTAATAACCCAGCGCTTGACAGGTGGCGTGATTACGGGAACCAATCAGAACTCGCCGCCATCTGCGAGCGTCCAATATATAAGGTCCCCCAAGATGGGACAAAGTTAGTAGTTGTTTCAGTTGTTTCAGAGCGACGCTGTCATACGGTCGGTCAGATCTCTCACCCCCCCTTCTATCCGCGATGTAGGGCATCCGTGACGCCCGTGGTCCGACTGTCTTCGTCCGTGGTCTACCTCTACCTTCTTGGAGTTACCATCTAGACCTGCCTCTGTCTCTTGCTGTCCCAGTGCGGGAATCCCATCACGCACCCACTACCACGACTGCCCAGTACATTCCACCTCGGGATTACTACATATATATATTTACAAAAATTTATTTTATAATTAAACTTTAAGAAATACAAATTATTTAAATAATTAAATTTACAAACAACATAGTATATTATATTTATTGAAAAGATGATCAGCTGCAACAATCGGCCCCATGATCATCATTTCCCATGATTTGTAACATGATAGCCATATCTACACAAAATTGCAAAGAGAGAGAATGAGACAAATAGGACAACACAGTGAAGGAATTTACAGATGATGCAGAGTCCCTTGTCGACTTGTACAAGTAGTGGACTTTACACTCCCTCCTGCTTCGGGTCCAGTCTTGTCTGAAGATGAGTCTTAGATCAATTTGTAGACAGTTCATCTTCAAAACAGTTTCTCTATGAAACGACTTAGTTTCTCTTTGGATAAAGGTTTAGTTAGGAAGTCAGCTGAGTTTAAATTACTATTAACAAATTTTAAAGTGAATTCTTCTTCTTCAACAAGTTTTCTAATGAATTGTAGTCTGAGAGAGAGATATCAATATGCTTGGTTTTTATATTTACTACACTATTCTTACAGAAATATATAGCTGACTGATTGTCACAAAATTGAATAGGTTTTCTCACATTAGGTATTACGTCTATTTCTTTTAATATATTAAAATACCATATTGTTTCTTTTACACTTTCAGTTAAGGCTATAAATTCGGATTCCATAGAACTTAATGCAATACACTTTTGTTTTCTCGATTTCCATGTAAATGGGGTATCATCTAGATATAGTATGTATCCACTTGTAGAGTGTCTATTGGTCAAATGACTTCCCCAGTTTGCATCAGAATATGCATTTAAGATGCCTCTATTAACTTTTGATAGGTTTATTTTATAATGTTTTGTCCTAAAGACATAATTCATTAGATCTACAACGATTTTCCAATGCTGATATGTGTATCCATTGCAGAATTGAGCCATTGTGTTCACTGAAAAAGAAATATCTGGTCGGCTTCTGTCTGCAAGGAAAGATAAACAACCTATTATTGATCTATATGGGTATTTTCTCATGAGTTCAGTCTCAATAATTTCATATTCCTTAATTTTTGGTGGTAACCAGCACCCTGTTTTAAAAGGTAAATTTACCAATGTCTTAGGTAGATCTGTAAAACTAGTTATAAGTCTGTTTATATATGTTTCTTGATGTAAGTATATGCCCTTGTCTGTAGTTTCAAAGTTAACTCCTAACAGATATTTGACCTTTCCTAATTCCTCTATATCTAACTTTTCTTTAATAATTTGAATAGTTTTTCCAATTACAGATGTTTCTATTCCAAATAACAAGATATCATCAACATATACTATCAAGATAACACTATTATTCATTTTGTATACACAGTTGCACCATTTAATGGTCTCAAATCCTATTGAATTCAAAATTGAATCCAATTCTTTATTCCATTCTCTTCCACTCTGATGTAGCCCATAAATAGTCTTTTCTAAAAGACAAACTTTATCTTCACTACCTTTTAGTTTGAATCCATCAGGTTGTTGCATGTAAATTTTTTCCTTCAAATTTCCATAAAGATAGGCTGATTTAACATCTAACTGGACATGCTTCCATCTTAGCAAAGATACTAATATTATAAACAGGAATCTAATTATTGAAAAATTTACAACTGGTGAAAAAATGTCAGTGTAATCTATTCCATATTTCTGTCTATAACCTTGTGTAACAAGCCTAGCTTTATATCTTTTTATATTATTTTTATCATCCCTTTTCACGCTATATACCCATTTATTGCCTAATATTTTCAAACCTTGAGGTGGGGGATCTACTAATTTCCATACTTTCCTATCTTTCATCACCTTAAGTTCATCCTCCATTGCCTTAACCAATTCCTTTTTTCCTGTGATTGTTGTACATCATTAAAGTTTTTAGGAAGTTCTACATTATAGATTTCCTCATGGAAAATAATTAGGTACAAATCATCTTCTAAACAATTTGTTTCTATTTTAACTTCATTTTCCTCACTTATATCTGGTTTTTGTGGTCTAAATGGAAACATTTCAGAATTGAATTCAAGCTTTTGTGTTTCGCAATATTTTTGTACATCATTAAATGATCTCAATTTTTGATCATTAGAAGGGGGGTAATAGTATACGTCTACTCGTGGTCCTGTCTTTCTAGGTATTTCTAGTCTTTTCCATTTAGCTATGTCTATCGGTGTAAGTGTATGTAAATTATGGTTATCACTATCATTATTTTCATATTGTACTCTAGAAGCAGTACCAAATAAAGTATCTACACCTTTCTTAGTTTCATCAATAAATACATGAATGGTTTCTATTACTTTTCTATCTGCTGGTAACCAGATTCTATAACCTTTTGTTTTGGTTGCATAACCTACCATTATGCCTGAATTGGCCTTAGGTTGTAACTTATTTCTTTTCATTTTAGGGACATGTACATAAGCTAATAAGCCAAAAATTTTAAAATGTCTTACAGATGGTTTATGTCCTGACCATAATTCCATTGGACTTACTCCTTTTGTTAGGGCATGTTCACATCTGTTTTTGGTATGTGTAAAGGTATTTAGGGCTTCTGCCCAGAATCTGGGTTGTAACCCACTATCTAAAAGCATTGTTCGAACACCTTCAATAGCAGTTCGATTAAACCTTTCAGCTATTCCATTTTGTTCAGGACTATAAGTTGATGTTCTTTCTATTTTAATACCCAAATTTACTAGAAAATTTTCAAATTTTTTGTTACAGAATTCTAATCCATTATCTGTCCTAGTACATTTTAATTTGGCATTTAATGCTCTCTCAGACTCATGCAAGTATTGCTTAAAATAGTTAAAAACTTCTGACTTTTCTTTTAGGAAATAAACATTAACTTTTCTAGAGTAGTCATCTATGATAGAAAGAAAATATCTACTGCCACCAAGTGATCTCACTGGTGCAGGACCGCAGATATCCATATGCACTTTTTCTAAGGGTTTTCTAGTAAGAATTGTATAGCTAAATTTAAATGATGATCTGGTGATCTTAGCTACTTTACATACATCACATGTGGTTGGATTACCCTGAACTTTTTCTAATCCTTTGACAGTATTCTTTTTACTCATAGAATTAAGTATTTCTGAATTAATATGGCAAAATCTCTTATGGAGAAAATTAAGATTTGAGTTATAGGAAACTGAATAATTTTGAGCTTTGGCTCTATTAGGGTATCCATTTACAATATATAATTTATCTACTAGTCTTGCTGTAAATAAATATTCCCCATTATTTTTAAAGATTGTCATTTTACCATTTTTCCATATAATCTTATTTCCTGCTATGTCTATGCATGATCCACTAATGAGATTTCTTCTCATGTTTGGTGCATATAAAACATTAAGTAGAGTTACCTCTACAAATGTGTTATTTATATCTCTTAAAACAAAGTTAATATCTCCCTTACCTAAGATTGTTGACTTGCAGTCGACATCTCCAATCAAAGCGTCCATTGGGGGGATATCCTGATAGTTCACAAACCAATTCTTTTCTTTGCAAAAATGAGATGTAGCTGCGCTGTCTATCAGCCATTCTCCCCATTCACTAGTTGGATCACTTGCTCTTTCACAAGTGTGGTGGAAGCTTAAAATTTCTGAGTGAAATGCAGAAGATTTTCCCTTGTAATTCTGATCCTTTCTGTAGTGTTGCCCTTGAGAGTTTTTGTTTCTAAGAAAACAGTAATTTATAAGATGGCCAGTTTTCCCACAGAAGGAGCAATTTCTTATATCATAGGTTCTTGCTGTTCTTGGATGCACTGTTGGCTCCAGCATGCTTCCACTGCTATACTGTGCTTTTGCAGAAAAATATTTTTTCTTTTTATTTCCTTGGTACATCCTGGGAGTTTTTTTTGATAAGCATTTGCCACAATATCAAGTCCATCATCTTTTTTCTTTTGTTGAACTCTTCCCGATTCAGTTATCAAGTGGGCTTCAATGTTTTCAACATTAAAGTGATTTTCTTCTAGTCTGTATAGAACTTGGACAATGCCATCATAATCTTGAGGCAATTTCCTTATAAACTGAAAACACACAAGTACTTCAGGTAGGTCAAATCCAGCTTCTTTAATCAGTTGTTTTTTCTCTTGGACTCTTTTAATAAATATTCCAATAGTTTCTTCATCAGGAGCAAATTTCAGTTCATAAAATTCATCAATCAAACCAGCCAGTCTGGCCCTTGAATTTGGCTCAAAATTCTGCTTTAAAATATTCCAGGCTTCTTTTCCATCAGCAGCATTAGCAATCAAGGTTTGGTATTTTCTTTCTACTCCTTGGTAAATTGTAGTGAAAGCCCTATCCTTCCTCCATTTGAATTCTCTAATATCTTTGGCTGTTGCCTCAGCTGGAAGATCAGGTTCATCTTCAATGATAAAATCCCAGCTTCCTCTATCAATCAGAAGGACCTTCATATCCACTTTCCATATATTATAGTTAAAAGCATTCAGCTTAGGAAAAGTGAAATTTGTATCAGTCATTTTCAAACTTTTAATGCGGCCCCAAAAGTTTAGCCAATTCTTTTTTTTTTCTTAAGTTGCTATAGTATTCAGCTAAAAGCTTGCAAGTAGGCCCATAACCTTTGTTGGGTGGAAGGAAGGACAGATAGCACACACACCACTCTAAAATATTTTCTTCTTTTTTTAATCAACCAACACATATGCAAATTCTCTATTATAAATTAATTTTTACACAAAAATTTACATATATATATATTTACAAATTTTTTTTTATAATTAAACTTTAAGAAATACAAATTATTTAAATAATTAAATTTACAAACAACATAGTATATTATATTTATTGAAAAGATGATATATCAGCTGCAACAGGTAAAAATGATTATATTCTCAGAATAATTAATTGTTTTTTATTCCTGAGTTTGATCGTTACAAATTAAGAAATTATAGTGAAAGCCCTATCCTTCCTCCATTTGAATTCTCTAATATCTTTGGCTGATGCCTCAGCTGGAAGATCAGGTTCATCTTCAATGATAAAATCCCAGCTTCCTCTATCAATCAGAAGGACCTTCATATCCACTTTCCATATATTATAGTTAAAAGCATTCAGCTTAGGAAAAGTGAAATTTGTATCAGTCATTTACAAACTTTTAATGCGGCCCCAAAAGTTTAGCCAATTCTTTTTTTTCTTAAGTTGCTATAGTATTCAGCTAAAAGCTTTCAAGTAGGCCCATAACCTTTGTTGGGTGGAAGGAAGGACAGATAGCACACACACCACTCTAAAAGATTTTCTTCTTTTTTTAATCAACCAACACATATGCAAATTCTCTATTATAAATTAATTTTTACACAAACGTAGGCGAAACCGGGAGACATGTCAATATTAGAATTCATGAACACAAAAGAAATATTGATAACTTAGACCATAGATCCTTAATAGTACAGCACATAAACGAAACTGGCCATTCCTTCAACATTACATCACCGAAAATTCACTATTCCAATATTGCCAACAAACACCAAAGACTAATCATTGAATCTATCCTATCAAGCAAATTCCATAGCCTCAATAGAAAAATTGATTTACCTGAAATTTACAATGTAATATTCCCTGCAGCCACCAAACCCCCCTCGGTATCATGAACTCTGCGATTCAATAAATAATCTTTTATTTCCGATATTTCAATGGGCTAAACGGCCATCTTTTTCAAAAATCTCATTCCCTCCCGCGGCAAGCCTCGCATTACACTCGAGACACAGGCGTCTCACAAATGTATATATAGATTAGATCCGAAAACTTTAGTAGCTAATATAATTTTTCCTGTCGAAGGGCGGTTGAATCCGAAAGCTTGAAATAAATGTATTTAAAAGAGACTTATCCCTCAAGCTTATTGATTTGAACAAAACAAAACAAATTAAGAAAATTAATATGTTGATGGAGTCCGACTGGCCCGGATGCAGACTGCTCCCGGCTTATCATAGACTGATAAAGATTCTGGATAGTGTGCTCCAGGATGTCCTGCCAAAATGTCTCCAACTATCTGGCTGAGTAGTCGTTATTTCAGGATGGTTGGGATCGTCTTCCCACCACGTTCCAGATGTTATCTATGAGATCAGTCGGCCTTACTAGCCACAGAATAGTTCGACCATATTGAAAATAATCCATAGTCACTTTTCATAGTCGCTGGGCATTATCTAGTAGGCCTGGGTTGAAGTGGTTGAACGGCAAATTGAAAATATTCCATAGTCGCTGAGCATTATCTAGTAGGCTTGGATTGATGTAATAAAACGGTAAAGGAACAGGCAGCAGAATGTCATCTACGTACTGTTGTACTGTCAGGGTGCAATTAAATGACTACCATTGAAGTCCGAATATCAAATATAATGGCACCTCAGACCATATTGCTCTATTGTGGACCTGTGTGGTGTTAAAAAGTATCTCTCAGCAATAGCTGGGAAAAAATTGAGGAAGTAAAGAACCTGTTTATAGAACCTCAAGGACCGGCCTTGATTCTGCTTAAGGCAGTACCGCTGAAGATCTGGTTCAGGCGAATCAGCTGTTCCGGCGAGATAAACCGTTCCGGAGTGAAAGGCAATTTTGGCTTAGGAGGCATTATCGACCTAGGAAGCGATTCCAGTGATTAAAGAAATTACATTATTTATGCATTTAATAATATAATTTTCAAAATGTAACATCCTTCAAAATTATCTATGCAAGATCTAATATCATTTGTAAAAATTTAGTTTCTTAAGTAGTGTTTATAGTGTTTAAGACAAAATATGTATGAAAATCAATTATAATACTTTAGCAAAGTGAACTATCTTTAATGAGATCAGGTTGGAAAATTATTATTTTCTATCAACACGTTACTTTTTCATACAAATAGCATATTATTATTTTTATAAAAGCGACTATATGCGAAAACTTAAATGCATATATATAATACGGATGACTACTTACTATCAAACCTCCCTTTGAAAATTAAACGATTTATCGCCCCTCAAAGGATTCTATGGCAATTTTCCCCGAGGATATTACGAGATTTTGGAACAGCGACCATTTAAATTGATACTTCTGCAATGCTGTCATTCAAGACAATTTGGTCCATTATCTATTCCATTGCCCATTTCTACAGGAGAAGAGACTGGAAATTCACGAAATTTCGGGGCTAAATCACTACAATGAACAATATGTATATAAATCTTTACTACTTTCCTGCTGGATAAAACATTTGTTTATAAATATTTAAAAATTTCCAAGGCGATAGATAAAATGAGGGAAGAAGCGCTCAACTCCACAGAAAACAGATGATTGCTCCCCCTCCCCTCTAAATTGCTTTTCCTTCTCACTCATGTACATATATAACTTTTTAGGGGAATCCCCTCGTAAGACAATAGTGTCTTAATAAAGGTTTTTGTTGTTGTTGTATAAATAATGGGAAATATCTATTAAATAAATTTACAATGGTTATTCAATGTAGAATGAAGGCGATTTTTGGAAGACGAAGAAAACAGTCCAATTGTCCTTTTATCACTTGAGATATCAACTGGCAGATATTGAGTGGGTTGCAACACGTGCGATTTATCTTTTACCATCTGCAGTGGGATTTCTCCACATAGGTGTCTTAAAAATATAGGCTTTTTATATATTTTTATTATATTCAAACTGTATATATGACACATTTTTCATATTTATGATTTACAAAACATATTTTTACCCGATTTATAATTTAATACAATCAACAAAAATCTATCCAGGGTTAAGTTTCATGGCTCATTTTCTATTTTTCTAGCTTACAGAAGGCTAACAGGCTCTTCAACAGGGGCACCTAGTAATATAACTAAATATTCATTTATAAATTCCTCACTTCCTATATATATAATATTTTCTAGTCATTTGCCTCAAGATTTTAATCGGTTTCATGATATTTCAAAGGAGCAAATAATACATTTAATTTTTCTATCTTTAACTCCTTAAATATATTAGTGCTAAAAACTAACTGAATCAGTCAAAATTACTCAAATATCATTATACTATATATTTTCTTATAACCAATTCAAAATTTATATGAATATCTTGTAACTAATTCTCGATCGATTAGGCCATCATATTATAACTTAAAAATATAGAAAAAGATTTCAAATAATTGCAATGTCATCGCGAGTAAGTATTTCGAAATAAAAGTTGAAAAATAATGAAATAGAAATAAAACTTAAATTGAAAAGACATATATTGAATCAAAATATCATTTATTTTACCAATATTTATATAAAACTTTCCAAAGAAAACAAGCCTCTGTATCCCTGAAAAAATATATATATATGTTATAAAAACAAATGAGATTTGATTTCCTGCTTGAATTTTGGATCATGTTGAGGATTATGGTAATGCAGTCCTGGTTAAAATCTTGAAAGTATTGTAATATGGGTATTCCTTTCCTAACTGTATGACAAGATATCAGAGAGGCAGAGGTCCCAGTGTGAAGTTGTGGAAAGGTGGATGGATTCCAGCTGCGGGACGATAGCCCACGTGTCTGGGGGTAGACAAAGTCCAGACGACATTCCAATGTGGGAGGAAGCGGGGGAGTGAGAGAGAACGGCGGTGACGACAGACGCGGCAAGTTGGCTGGAGGAAGTGGGCTCCGAGACTGTGTGGATTAACAAGAGGAGGACGAGGAGGAACCTACCTGGGGCGGCATTGAAGGCAAGTTCATCTCCTATGTATTGTTATCAATATCCCTTTTAAAGTTGTGGTAATAAATTCATAGTACTAAGCTGTATCCAAAACGAACCCACATTGTCTTCTCAGAAACCTTGCACGCAAACATCGACGGCTGAGAAGAGTCGTAACAACTGGTGTCAGAAGTGGGGTACAGCTTAGTTATCTTTTCAATTTCTTAAAATATTGGCCTATGCTAACCCGGTAGAAAATGGAAGATTTTAATAAGTACTCGAAGAGATTAATAAGAAAATAGGCTCTATACAGAGTGATATGGAGTCCCGATTGAGAAGGCTCGAGAATAGAGTAGCTGATGTCCCTGTAGCCACACCCCTGTCTTTTAGAATAGCGGACAATTATCCACAGTTAGAAACTACTGAATGCTTTTCAAAAATCAAGCCTCCTACCTACGACGGACAGACTTAGTGGAAGTGCTTCAAGACCCAGTTCGATGTGGTGGCCTTGGGCAATCGCTGGAACTCCAGTGAGAAGGCAATAAACCTGGCCGCATCGCTCCGAGGTTCAGCCACTGAGGTTCTACAATCCCTGCCACTAGAACAATCATTGGACTATGAATGTCTGGTCCATGCCCTGACTCTACGCTTCGGAGATGAAATTTTGCACCCCTACCATGTCGTGAAATTAAAGAATCGCCGCCAGAAGCGCGACGATACGCTGCAGGAGTTGGCAGCAGATGTCGAAGGGCTAGCGAGGTTAGCCTTCCCTGATTGCCCCCGCCATGTTCAAGATCTGCTAGCACATCAAAATTTCGTGGATGCCATCGAGGACCCTGAGTGTCAACAATCAGTGCGCATGTCTGAAGCCAAGACGTTGCAGGAGGCGTTGATCCACGCACTGAAATTCGAGGCAGCCCGTGATGCGACAAGGGGCTATCAGAAGGTAGTGCGCGTCATGAAGACCGACGAATCTCAAAAAGACGGCGACATTAAAGAAGCAATTTCTCAGTTACAGAGGACAGTAGAAGAAATGAAAAAAATTATTTTTTTCTCAAAATCAGCCCCGGGGACCTATCGCCAGCGCACCCACAGACCCAATGACAAAACTATCTGCTGGAACTGTGGTAAACAAGGGCACATTAGGGCTAATTGCAGAGTACGGCAGGCACCTTCGGAGAGGGGCAATACCATTCCGAAATATTCGGGAAACGAAAATTAGCCATCCTTACGGGGCCTGGGCTGGCTATGCGATGTGACGATGCCTCAGGAAAAATTATCAGAGTCTCGAGTCTCCAGGGAGGCTCCAATGAGCTGGCCACAGAAGGACTTGTCAACGGGTTGCCTTGTCGAATGGTGATTGATTCTGGCGCCAACGTCACCCTGCTCCGTGTCGATTTAGCTCAGAGAATGGAGTCAATATCAAGGAGGATTCCTGTGTCGAACGAGCTGGTGTTGCAAACAGCCACTGGAGAACAAGCAAAAGTCTATGGTCAAGTAGTGCTGAAATTCCAGATCGGAAACAACTTGTTCAGCCACCTTGGGTACCTCGCTGACATCAAAGACGACTGCCTCATCTGCTTGGACGTGCTTCGAAAATTTGGATTCAGCATTGACTTCCAAGAGAATGTACTCAAGATTGCGGGAGATGAGATTCCCCTAGTGGGTTCGAGGAATTCGGCGACCAATAAAGTCCTGAAGGTAATACTCAAATCTGACGTTAAAATTCCTCCGAGGAGTGAATGCATTCTTGAAGGACGTCTGACTGCTTCTCTCGGGGTACCCCAGCTGCTGATTGTGGAAGAGAATGGCCAGGAGTTTGGTCAAAAAGGACTCTTGTTAGCTCGGACTCTATGTAAATCTGATCAAAGTAACATCCCGATTAGAGTGGTCAATCTCCTCGACTCCGCAAAAACCCTCGGAAAAGGGACTGAAATAGCTCTAGCTGAGCCTGTTACAAATGTGGCCCATTGCACAACTGTCGAAAACTTGGATAAAACCCCTTGTTCCAGTTTGATTCCAGGCTATCTGCAGGAGCTATTAGAAGGAACGCGAGAGGGGCTGAACTGGATACAGCAAAAGAAGCTTAAACATCTACTCTGCCAATATGAAGACGTATTCGCTACCAGCCCCAAAGATGTTGGGCGGACGAACGTGACGCAGCATCAGATTGATACAGGAGGCGCTACTCCTGTCAAGCAGCTCGCAAGAAGATTGCCCATGACGAGGAGAGACGAGGTTGACAAACTGATTGAGGAAATGGCAGAACAAGATGTCATCGAGCCTTCATCTAGTCCATGGGCATCTCCCGTTGTGCTTGTAAGGAAAAAGGATGGCTCCACACGATTCTGTGTGGAGTATCGACGTCTAAATGATCTGACCAAAATGGATTCCTACCCTCTGCCCCGAATTGATGCTACTCTCGACACCCTTTCCGGATCGCAGTGGTTCAGCACTGGCAACTGGCAAGTCAGCATTCACCCAGAAGACAGAGAAAAGACAGCCTTCACGACAGGAAACGGGCTTTGGCAGTTCAAGGTAATGCCATTTGGGTTATGCAACGCCCTTGCCACCTTTGAGCGTCTGATGGAGACGGTGCTGCAAGGAATTCCTTTGGAGACATGCCTAGTCTATCTTGATGACATTATTGTGATGGGGAAGAGTTTTGAAGAGCATCTAATCAATCTTGAAAGAGTCCTACAAAAGATTCGAGGGGCAAGATTGAAGTTGAATCCGAGAAAGTGCAAACTCTTCAAAGAGAAAGTTCGTTACCTGGGCCATGTGATTTCGCGCCAAGGAATACAGACTGATCCAGACCGAACTGAGACTGTTCGGCAATGGCCTGTACCAAGGGATGTACACCAATTGAGAAGTTTTCTAGGCTTGTGCAGCTATTATAGGAGATTTGTTCCGGGGTTTTCAAACATCGCGAGACCTTTGCACCGATTAAAGGAGTCTGGCCGCCCCTTCAGTTGGGCTGTTGACTGCGAAAGGGCGATGGATAAACTGAATCAGGCCCTGTCTTCTCCGCCGATGCTAGCCTACCCTGATCCAGGCGAGCCATTCATTTTGGACACAGATGCCAGCAACACTGGGATTGGAGCCGTTCTATCTCAAACCCAAGATGGAGTCGAACGTGTCATCGCTTACTTCAGTAAGACCCTGTCCAAACCTGAGAGAAACTACTGTGTAACCCGCAGAGAGTTGCTGGCAATCGTCAAATCGATTGAGCATTTCCACCATTATTTATACGGGCAGAAGTTTCTTCTTAGAACAGACCATGCAGCTCTACGATGGCTGTTGAACTTCAAGAGCCCAGAGGGACAGCTAGCTAGATGGATTCAGCGACTTCAAGAGTATGACATGGAGATTCAACACCGGAAAGGGAAATCTCACGGGAACGCAGATGCTCTCTCGAGGCGACCATGCCCAGTGAACTGCAAGCATTGTTCCAAGGCAGAGACACAAGCTGAGCTCAATATTCGTCAGCTTTCCCTCGCGGAAGAACTCAAGTTAGACGAATGGAGCCTCGAGGAAATGAGAAAATCTCAGTTTGAAGACGCTGATCTTCGGCCTGTCATGAATTGGCTCAATGCCGGGACCAACAGGCCAGCATGGGAAGATGTTGCATCCTGCAGCCCAATCACCAAGAGCTATTGGTCCTTATGGGACTCGCTGGAATTTCGAGGTGGTGTTCTCTACCGGAAATGGGAGAGTGATGATGGTCAGCATTTTGAATGGAAAATGATTCTTCACCCAATCACGAGTACCTTCCGTCCTCAAAGAGCTGCACAATAGCCCCAGCGGAGGACATTTTGGGATTACAAAGACATTGGGAAAAGTGAAAGAACGCTTTTACTGGGCTGGATGCCGTGCCAGTGTTGAAAAATGGGTACGACAGTGTACGGAATGTGCTTCCAGAAAAGGACTAAAGACAAGATCGAGAGCCAAACTCAAGACTTACAACGTGGGAGCTCCGTTCGAGAGGATCGCTATCGACATCATGGGACCATTGCTGCGAAGTGACAAGGAGAACCGCTATATCCTAGTTGCAATGGATTATTTCATCAAATGGCATGAAGCATTTCCGCTTGCTGATCAAGAAGCTGAAACAGTTGCTGAAACCTTAATCAGCCAGTTCTTCAGTAGGTTCGGTGTCCCCATGCAGATCCACACTGACCAAGGGAGAAATTTCGAGTCGAAACTTTTTGCCCAAATGTGTAAACTACTTGGAAGCCATAAAACAAGGACCACTCCCTTACACCCCCAGTCCGACGGCATGGTCGAAAGATTTAATAGAACCTTAGCCAGTCAACTTAGTCTCTTCGTCGCCCAGAACCAAAGAGACTGGGACAGTCAACTGCCTATTCTTCTGATGGCCTACCGATCCTCAGTCCATGAAACCACGGGTTACTCGCCGGCCAAGATGCTCTTTGGAAGGGAATTAAAGCTTCTCTGTGATCTCATCTTTGGATGCCCCAATAGTATTGGGGAAGGCTTGAATAAATTTGTTGACCGTCTCCATTCAAGACTTGAAAAAGTGCATCAATGGGCCAGAGAGAAATTAGAGATTGCAAGCGAAGCAATGAAAGGGAGGTATGACACCCAAGCGTGCGGGAACGACCTTCAAGAGGGAGGACTAGTCTGGTTGTACAACCCGAAAAGGAAGAAAGGTCTCTCGCCTAAGCTACAAAAATCCTGGGAAGGCCCCTTTCGAATTGTGAAGAAGTTAAACGATGTCGTATTTAGGATACAACGCTCATCCCGCTTTAAACCAAAGGTTGTTCATTTCAACAAACTAGCCCCGTTCAAAGAGCCATTGATCAGCGCTGCTGGGGAAGTCAGTCCTTTTCGGGACGAAAAGAATTAATGGAAGGGGGGCAGTGTAATATGGGTAATTCTTTCCTCACTGTATGACAAGATATCAGAGAGGCAGAGGTCCCAGTGTGAAGTTGTGGAAAGGTGGATGGATTCCAGCTGCGGGAGGATAGCCCACGTGTCTGGGGGTAGACAAAGTCCAGACGACATTCCAATGTGGGAGGAAGCGGGGGAGTGAAAGAGAACGGCGGTGACGAGAGACGCGGCAAGTTGGCTGGAGGAAGTGGGCTCCGAGACTGTGTGGATTAACAAGAGGAGGACGAGGAGGAACCTACCTGGGGCGGCATTGAAGGCAAGTTCATAAATCTATAGTACTAAGCTGTATCCAAAACGAACCCACATTGTCTTCTCAGAAACCTTGCACGCAAACATCGACGGCTGAGAAAAGTCGTAACAGTATAATTACAAAAATAGTTTTGATAAGAGATTGTTTTAATTGAGCTTTAGGATTATATAATAAACATAATTTGATAAAAGTACTGCCTGGCTTAAGGCGAATAGAACAAGGAAAAACAAAATATTATTTACCTAATATACAAAAGATTTGAGCCGGCCATTGAGATAAAACAACAACGAGTTTTTATAGGGGAAGAGTGACCTCTGGCGGTCGATTCAGCAGAGTATTTGAATATATCAAATTATAATTTAAAATAAAATAATATTTTTAATATATAATATATATAAATTGCAATAGTAGTTGAATAATTAATTTTCTAATCAAATTCCATTTATAAATTCACCATAGTTTAAAATATATTTATAATGTAATTAACTTTAAATTTATATATATAATTTAATATGATAAGAGTTGGGACTCGGTTTCCTCTTAGACGTTCTATTTATATCCCAATGATCGTTCATTCACTTTGCTCACTTTATTCCTTTCTTAAAAGGTTTGATAGACCAAAGGTCTACTTCTTTAAACAATGTATAACTTCAACATTAAAAGTCTATAGAATAATATTCTTATTATGTTCTGATGGTGTTGGTATCTTATCCATGGAGCAGATCAGATTGGTCTGTGCACCCTTATCACAATACCGGCCAACTGAGGTAGTGGTGGTGTCTTGTCCATGTAATAGATCAGATCGGTCCATGCACCCTGATCACAATACCAGCCAACTGAGGTAGTGGTGTTGTCTTGTCCATGGAGTAGATCAGATTGGTTCGTGCACCCTGATCACAATACCAGTCAACTGAGCTGGTGTCTTGGCCATGGAGCAGATCAGATTGGTCCGTGCACCCTGATCACAATACCAGCCAACTGAGGTGGTGTCTTGTCCATGGAGCAGATCAGATCGGTCCGTGCACCCTGATCACAATACCGGCCAACTGAGGTAGTGGTGGTGTCTTGTCCATGAAGCAGATCAGATTGGTCCTTACACCCTGCTCACAATACCGGCCAACTGAGGTAGTGGTGGTGACTTGTCCATGGAGCAAATCAGATTGGTTCATGCACCCTGATCACAATACCGGCCAACTGAGGTAGTGCCTTGTCCATGGAACAGATCAGATCAGTCCATGTACCCTGATCACAATACTGGCCAACTGAGGTAGTGGTGGTGTCTTGTCCATGGAGCATATCAGATCGGTCCGTGCACCCTGATCACAATACCGGCCAACTGAGGCAGTGGTGGTGTCTTGTCCATGAAGCAGATCAGATTGGTCCATACACCCTGCTCACAATACCGGCCAACTGAGGTAGTGGCGGTGACTTGTCCATGGAGCAGATCAGATTGGTCCATGCACCCTGATCACAATACCGGCCAACTGAGGTAGTGCCTTGTCCATGGAACAGATCAGATCAGTCCATGCACCCTGATCACAATACTGGCCAACTGAGGTAGTGGTGGTGTCTTGTCCATGGAGCATATCAGATCGGTCCGTGCACCCTGATCACAATACCGGCCAACTGAGGTAGTGTATTGTCCATGGAACAGATCATATCGGTCCATGCACCCTGATCACAATACTGGCCAACTGAGGTAGTGGTGGTGTCTTGTCCATGGAGCATATCAGATCGGTCCGTGCACCCTGATCACAATACCGGCTAACTGAAATAGTGTCTTGTCCATGGAACAGATCAGATCGGTCCATGCACCCTGATCACAATACCGGCCAACTGAGGTAGTAGTGGTGTCTTGTCCATGGAGTATATCAGATCGGTCCGTGCACCCTGATCACAATACCGGACAACTGAGGTAGTGTATTGTCCATGGAACAGATCAGATCGGTCCATGCACCCTGATCACAATACCGGCCAACTGAGGTAGTGGTGGTGTCTTGTCCATGGAGCGGATCAGGTCGGTCAATGCACCCTGATCACAATACCAGCCAACTGAGGTAGTGGTGGTGTCTTATCCATGGAGCAGATCAGATTGGTCCCTGCACCTTGATCACAATACCAACCAACAAAGGTGCCTTGTTTGTATGGATGTCCTCTTCTGGATTGAGGTCTGCCATATAGAAGGCTGCAAGGATGGCCAGGCAACTGTATATGTGGTCCATGGAATGGGGGGTGCCATTGCCTCGTTTGTCAGCCCCATTTTAGAGTTCCCTGTAGGCCTCCACGGTTACCAAGGCTCGGGGTTCACGAAGTCCCCATCATACTTCACCCTACAGGGCAGTCCCTTACTTGTGCTGCTTCTCCCGCCCGCCACAAAGAAGAGGGGTTTGGCCTCTGGCAGGAACATTATGCCCTGAAGAATCCTATATGGAGACATCGTCTTTAATTAAGGTTTTTTATTTTATTTTATAAAACCCTCTTTGGATAACCATTCTATAGTCACATCTGAGAATGTAATAAAACTGAAATATATAAAACATAAAATGTTCAGGGTAGCCTAATAAACATGGCATTTGCCCGATAAGAGAAACACTGTGGGTTTGATTCCCATCCCTGGACACTTTAATTTTTCCGTTTATCAGTACTCTTCACAATTCATCCTTTCATAGTTTATCTCTAAGGTTAGAAATAATCGTTATTTCTCCTTAAAAATAAATATCGATTTTTCGTTTAAAAGAAACACATGCGGGATAATTTTCAAATGTCATAAAATGCAAGTGCCAATTGTAGTGATTCAATATTTTGATTTGGTCTTTTTAAAAAAGAAAACTGCAAAAGATATGTAAATATGTATATATTGCATGAGAGAAAAGAAGAGGTATATAAATATAAAATAATAGATATATGGTTATGGTGCTGTGTGGAAGAGAGCTGAATTTGTCAATAAAAGCTTATATTTTATGGTATGAGATTTGAAGAAACCAATAGGTGGAAAACACGACATTTATAAACTGTTGAAATATTGAAAAACATATATAATAATTCTACACAATTTGCAATGCTAAAAAATGAAGTAGTGCGACAGAAATTTGCCAAGAAAGAGATTACGTATTTAAAGTAAGATATCAGAGAAACAGACAATGTACTGCCATCTATTGAGTGGTTTTATAATTAATTAAGAATTTTTCGAAATATTTAAGTAATTCAAGTATTTAATTTTAATATAAGCATTTATTTTTGTTTTTTCGGAAATTGAAGCTTCATTTTAAAAAATGGTTAGAATTTTAATGTTCAAAGTATTGTCCGTCGCTAGACACTACATTTTCCCATCTTTCTGATAATTGACGGATCCCATCGCGGAAAAATGCAGACTCTTTGGCCGCTATCCATTTTCATCGATCCATTTTTAACTTCATTGTAATTGGAGAAGTGCTGGTCAGTCAGGCCATGTTGCATTGGTCGGAAGAAATAATTATAGGAAAGGAACTATCTCTGCGCTATACGGCGGGTGGGGTAAGACTTCCAATTTGAGCGTTTCTAAGTACGTTTTAACGGGTGCTGAAACCTTGTAGTCGAGCTTTCTCATCTTTATTCATCAAATATTATG
>CP092870.1:66247223-66262040 GCA_030710605.1 Cordylochernes scorpioides | reverse complement strand
ACGTTATTCCAGTATGGTTGGGATCGCTTCCCATCACGTCCCAGATTTTCTCTATGAGATCAGTCTGCCTTGCTAACCATGGAATAATTAAATTGGAATTAATTAAAGAAAAAAAGATTGAAAATAATGCATATTCACTTTCATAGTCGCTGGGCATTATCTAGTAGGCCTGGATTGAAGTGATTGAACGGCAAATTGAAGGCTGCAATTAAATGACTATCATTGGAGTCCGAGTATCAAATGTAATGGCACCTCAGACCATATTGCTCTATTGTGGACCTGTGTGGTGTTACACAGTGTCTCTCAGCAATAGCTGGGAAAAAATTGAGGAAGTAAAGAACCTGTTTATAGAACCTCAAGGACCGCCTTGATTCTGCTTCAGGTAGTACCTCGGAAGATCTGGTTCAGGCGAATCAGCTGTTCCGGCTAGAAAAACCGTTCCGGGGTGAGAGGAAATTTAGGCTTAGGAGTCATTATCGACCTAGGAAGCGATTCCAGCGATTAAAGAAATGGCATTTTTTTGCATTTGAATGATATAGTGTATAAGACAAAATATTTATGAAAATCAATTATAAGACTCTAGCAAAGTGAACTATCTTTAATGAGATATGGTTGGAAAATTATTAATTTTCGTTGAAAAGGTTACCTTTATTCACAAATAGCATATTATTATCTTTATAAAAGCGACTATATGCAAATATATTATGCCAATAAGCTTGCAAGACGTCCTTGGCTCACCTGAAGCACGCGACCTGCTGCGCGCTTCATAACAAAACCTCGTAAAAGATGGACGATTGGTCCATCGAAATATTGTATTAATAAATAATCTTATTACAATCCAAAATAAGCCTTATTTTTAAAATATATTTATATTATGGATTGCTCTATATTCAGAATAATATATTAATGTATATGAATAATGGGAAATATCTATTTAATAAATTTACAATGGTTATTCAATGTAGAACCAAACCGATTTGGAAGACGAGGAAAACAGTCCAATTGTCCTTTTATCACTTTAGATATCAATGGGCAGATACTGAGTGGGTTGCAACAAGTGCGATTTATCTTTTACCATCTGCAGTGGGATTTCTCCACATAGGTGTCTTAAATATATAGGCTTTTATAGATTTTTATTATATTTAATCTGTATACATTTTTCATTTGTATGATTTACAAAACACGTTTTTACCCGATTTATAATATAATACAATCAACAAAATCTTACCAGGGTTAAGTTTCGTGGTTGATTTTCTATTTTTCTAGCTTACAGAAGGCTAACAGGCTCTTCAACAGATGAAACTAGTAATATAACTAAATATTGATTTATAAATCCCTTACTTCCTATATATGTAATATTTTCTAGTCATTTGCCTCAAGATTTTAATCGGTTTCATAAAATTTCAAAGGAGCAAATAATACATTTAATTTTTCTATCTTTAACTCCTTCAATATATTAGGGCTAAAAACTACACCCTTCAGTCAAAATTACTTAAATATCATTATACAATATATTTTCTTATAACCTATTTAAAATTTATATGAATATCATATAACTAATTCTCAATCAATTAGGCCATCATATTATGACTTAAAAATATAGAAAAGATTTCAAATAATTGCAATGTCATCGCGAGTAAGTATATCGAAATAAAAGTTGAAAAAGAATGAAATAGATATAAAATTTAATTAAAAAGGCATATATTGAATCAAAATATCATTTATTTTACCAATATTTATATAAAACTTTTCAAAGAAAACAAGCCTCTGTATCACTGAAAATAAAAAATATATATATATAATTTGAGTCAAAAGGCGATCCATTAATTAAGATTATATAAAAGGGTGACCTGGATCTGTAAGAAAAAAAAAAAAACAATTTTCTTTCTTAAATAATTTCGAGAGATTGCTCCCTCTTTATCAAAATGCAATAAATTGATAAAGAGGGAGCAATCTTTCGAAATATTTTAAGAAAAAAATGTTTTTTTTTTCTTACAGATCCAGGTACATCTATATATATATATAAATTTGAATGTCTGTCGGTCTGTACTCTATAGATTCAAAAACCATACATCCAATCGCCGTGAAATTTTGGGATATTATTAGGTATATCCCCGGGAAAATTTTTGAAAAATAATTTCATGAATATCTTGAATATCCTTAGAGTTATTTGTAGATTTAACTTGCAAGCAGCGCCCCCATTGTGACGATGATAACAAGTTTTTTTATCTAAAAGTTTTATTATCACTAAGTTTTTTTCTTAAATATTATTTATCAAAAGTAAGATTATCTCAGGATGACATGGCAATTTATTTGAGACAAGAATAATGATACAATTCCAAGGCGAAGATACTATTCCTTTAACTTCCAATTACCGAGGGAACCAATTAATATTGATTTTATTCAACTTATCGAGTATTTCTCAAGGGACCGGGAAAAAATGTTCACTAGATAAAACTATGATTTTGTAATGTAGAAAATTAGGAAAGACAAAATTCAGGATGAGACGGCACACAGGGACCGGGAAAAAATGTTCACTTTATCGAGAGATTCAAATTTACGAGTTTCAAATTATCAAAATATATCTTTTTTTTTTTGTAAGTTTATAGAGAATTGTTTTAACAAATGTTCGCTAGACAAACCTTTACTCGGGTAAAACCCCGGGCGAAGCCGGGTATGTCCGCTAGTCTTTTATATAATATATATTATATATTCTAAAATGCAAATATTTTATTTTTTAAAAACATATTTCATTTTCATTCATTGACTGTTTTATATTTTTTACCATAGATTTAGAACATACCGACTTTAATTATTGTTGTAAATATGTATAGTTAACCCTACCTATTTTTTAAAATCACGATTATAGAATTCATTTTATAAATACTATATTGCTGTGATAAATAATTTTTATGTGTAAATTTACTTCAAGTAATTCAAAATGACAACTACTTGAAAGGTAAATAACAATCTTTCCTTTTTCACGACTGCACCTCCAATTATATCTTTTTCAACAACAGATAAACAAAAAATAAATCACAACATATATATAAATTGCAATAGTGATTGAAGAATTAATTTTGGAACATATTAATTTTCCGATAAAATTATATTTATACATTTTCTATAGTTCAAAATATATTTAAAACGTAATTAACTCTGAATTTAATTTAGTATAATAAGCGTAATACCTGAATAAGTGTTGGGACTTTTTTCTCCTAGACGCTCTATTATATCCCAATGATGGTTCATCCATTTTACTCTTTTTATTCCTTTCTTAAAATGTTAAAGAGACGAATGGTCTACTTTTTTAACATGTATTACTTCAACATTAAGGGACTATAGAATAATATTCTAATCAGATTAACCGAGTTTAAACGAATCTTTCTTTATTAATATTATGTTCTAGTGGTGTTGGTGTCTTGTCCATAGAGCAGATCAGATCGGTCCGGGCACCCTGATCAAAATACCAGCCAACTGAGTTAGTGGTGATGTCTTGTCCATGGAGCAGATCGGTCCGTGCACCCTGATCACAATACCGGCCAACTGAGGTAGTGGTGGTGTCTTGTCCATGGAGCAAATCAGATTGGTCCGTACACCTTGATCACAATACCAGCCAAAAAAGGTGCCTTGTTCCTATGGATGTCCTCTTGTGGAATGAGGTCTGCCATATAGAAGGCTGCAAGGATGGTCGGGTCTCTGTATATGTGGTCCATGGAATGGGAATGCCATTGCCTCGTTAGTCAGCTCCATTTTAGAGTTTCCTGTAGGCCTTCGCGGTTACGGTAGCGGCTCGGGGCTCACGAAGTCCATATTGTACTTCGCCCTACAGGGCACTCCTTTACTTGTGCTGCTTCTCACGCCCGCCACGCAGAGGAAAGGTTTGACTTCTGGGCAGGAACATTATGTTCTAAAGAATCCTATATGGAGATATCGTCCTTAATTAAAGTTTTTTTGCTTTATTTTATAAAAACCTCTTTGAATAACCATTCTATAGTCACATCTGAGAAGGTAAAAAAAATATCTTAAACATAAAATGTCCAGGGTAGCCTAGTGGACATGGCATCTGCCCGGTAAGTGGAACACTGTGGGTTCGATTCCCATCCCTGGACACTTTATTTTGCCGTTCATCCTTACTCTTCACAAATCATCCTTTCATACGTCATCCCTAAGGTTAGAAATAATCGTTATTTCTCCTTAAAAATAAATTTAGACTTTTCATTTAAAAGAAACACATACGGGATAATTTTCAAATGTCATAAAATGCAAGTGTCAATTGTAGTGATTCTATATTTTGATTTGGTCTTTTTAAAAAAGGTAATCTGAAAAAGATATGTAAATATGTATGTCAAAATTCGAAACTATTTTAAAGGCGTGAGATTATTTTTGATATTAAACAATTTCTACTGTCCTTACTGCAATAGAAAAATTAATGAGAGGGCCTGTCTCATCAGTGGTGAACCCTCTCAGCGGTTTCGCCAGTTTAATCTACCATACCGCTGTTATATTGCATTTTTGGAACTTCCCTTTATAGTGATACTGTTGATAGACTCTTTGAATGGGTATTTTAGAAGAACTATGGACATAAGCTTAGAGGACAGTAGAATTACATTCATTTATAAATATATAATATGCTTCGAGCAATCGCTCTTCCGCAAATATCAAATTGTTTATTTTATTAGAACATTTATAATATGATGCACTAGCGCACAATCTGTTATCAAAATTCGAAACTATTTTAAAGGCGTGAGATTCTTTTTGATATTAAACAATTTCTACTGCCCTTACTGCAATGGAAAAATTAATATATAATATTATATATTTATAAATGTATGTAATTCTACTGTCCTCTAAGCTTATGTCCATAGTTCTTCTAAAATACCCTTTCAAAGAGTCTATCAACCGTATCACTATAAAAGAAAGTTCCAAAAATGCAATATAACAGCAGTGGAATAATGGACGCCGTCCAGACGACTCGGGTGACGACTGTAAACAAACATGCCCCGGCTCCGCCAGCCGCCAACAAAGGACTAGAACACGGCTTGGTCTGCTACCGACCAGTTGGGTGTTTTCCTCTGTCCTCTTAAGTTGAATTAAATAAAGTTAGTTAGAAGGAGACTTTTACCCTCTCCTTTCTGCTATTTAGTGATCTTATTTAAATCCTTGTAACAGCCCACAAAGAATCATCACTGCGAATTATTCTACCGAATTTCGCATCAGTGTTTTGTGAAAATATTACCCGACATTTCTTCATAAAGTGGCGTCCCCGCGGATGGGCTTCTGACAAGGCAGGATCAAGTGGATTAACGGCGGAGTACAAGTCAAGACTCAAGATAAGTACCTTTTGTTTTACCTTCTGTTTATAGTGTTTTTTGAAAAATGGAAATTTAAAAAAAGAGATAGATATTTACTTAGAAAGCGACTAACTCGCAGCTTGAAGACGACAGAAGAGTTTCTGTCAAGTACTCGACCGATACCTGTAGAGGACATTGAATATAATAGAGAGTACATTGAAGAAACTCACAGTGAGCTTCTTGTGATCCAAAGCAAGATAAGAGACATCATGCTAACTTCAGACGTTAGCGAAGAGGAACTAGAGCAAGACGATGAGGAAGCCTTGGAATATACCCATAAATATAAGAGGATTTATAAAAAATGTCTCGCTCTTGTTGAACCCAGGATCACTGCATCCAGTCCCACGACCAGTGAAGTGAGCTTCGCTTCTAGCTCACACCATAGAACTTTAAAACTACCCAAGATAGAATTAAAAAAGTTTACAGGAGAAATAAAAGATTGGCTGGGGTGGTGGGCACAGTTCAACAAGATACACGTCGATCCTACTTTAGAAGAGAGCGACAAGTTTCAATATCTTGTGCAGTCTATGTCGCTGGGAACCAGAGCTAGTAAATTGGTTGATAGTTACCCCCTGACTACCGAGAATTACCCCAAAGTAATAGAAACATTGACAGAAAGATTTGGAAGGCCTGAACTGTTACAACAAGTCTATATCAGGGACCCTTTCCGCCTTATGGTCAATTGCTCTTCCAAACAACAGTTGAAGGTGACTTCATTTTAAGATGATTTGGTGACTCATTTGAGAGCATTGGAATCCTTAAAGATTGAGGCCAGACAGATGTCTGTATTTATATTTCCAATGATTGAGGCATGTTTCTCAGAGGAACTCATGAAGGCTTGGCAAAGAAGCCCCCTCCATGATGTCAATATTGATGCTAATGATTCGACTCAAACTAGAGTTGACCTAATTATGGAGTTTCTCCAAAAGGAAGCTGCAGCAGAACACGACAGAGCCTTAGCTGGATCCAAGTTTGGACTCAAATCTCTGAAACAGGATAGAAACGTGGGCAGAAAATCACATTCTACTAAGATATCTACGGCCTCTGGACTATTTGCTGGACGTGCCCAGAATTGCATCTTTTGTAATAAAGATAATAAAAACACAGAATGTCTTGCTGCGCGCAGAATGAGCATTAAAGAAAAAAGAGAGCGTATTAAAAACGCTAAATGTAGTTTCTCCTGCCTCCAACAAGGTCATATCTCTTCTAATTGTAGAAGGCGCATAACTGAATGTATTCTATGTAAGAAGAAGCACCTTGATATTTTATGCCCTCTTGATGCTCCTGGACGAGAGTCAGCGGATGAAGACAAGGAACAGTTGGAAGACTGTGACGTTTCTCCTACAGTTGAAAACGTAGTTTCATTCTACGGTCTTAGCACTTCGTCTCAAATTTTACTACAGACTCTGAAGATTAAGGTCGAAGGTGCGACTTCGGCGAAAGTAGTGCGTGCCCTCCTTGACACAGGTTCCCAACGATCCTATATTTTGTCTAAAACTGCCCAGGATCTCGGAATATCTCACATTGGCCAGGAATCACTTAAACATGTGGTGTTTGGAGTTCATACTAGTGAAAGTGTCCACCAAGAATACAGAGTCAATTTTGGTCATGCATTGGGGAATTTTAAGATGGTAGCGAAGCTTCTTGACCAACAAAAAATCTGTGGTAACCTACCAAGATTGAGCCGCGGGCCATGGTTGAAAGAACTCAAAGCCCGCAGAATCTGGGTTCCTGATATTGGAAAGGATGACATGGAAATTGAAATACTTCTAGGATGCGATGTGTTGGGATCTATTTTCATGATGAAATCTTGTGTGTTGTCAAATGGCTTGACTGCGTCGCAGACGCGTTTTGGATGGACTTTAATGGGAGAATGTCAGCAAGGTAGTGACGTTTCACTCGCTCATCATGTTACAACGATGACAATTTCGGAGAGCAGTATAACCAATCTGTGGAATCTCGATGTTCTTGGCATTATGGATCCTATTGAGGTTAAACAGAGAGATCAGAGAGACGCACTGGCGCGTCGACATTTTCTAAAATCAGTCCAACATTCTGTTTCTGGAAGATATGTTGTTTCCCTCCCGTGGACTGTAAAGAAAGCTAAAATCGCGGACAACAGGGAGGTTGCTATGAAGAGATTAGAACAGACGACTAAGAAATTAATCTCTTTGAATCCTTATGAGGACTATTATGATATTTCCCGAGGCTGGTTGGATGATGGGATAATTGAGAAAGTTCCAGCTGAACAACACGACGCTGAGGCCTTCTACCTGCCTCATCGTCCGGTGTTGAAACTCTCCAGTGGGACTACGCCTATCAGGCCTGTATTTTATGCTTCTAGCAAGGTCTATAGATCCCCTTCTTTAAATGACTGTCTTGAAAAAGGACCTAACCTCATAGAGATGATCCCCAACCTTATGCTGAGGTTTAGAAATGGCAAGTTTGGAGTCGTGGCAGACATTAAGAAAGCGTTTCTGCAGATTGAGGTGAATGAAAGGGACAGAGATTACCTGCGTTTTCTGTGGTATTCCCAAAATGGAGAAAAGACAGAAGTATTCCGACTTAGACGTGTCGTTTTCGGTGTTAACTGTAGTCCTTTCATTTTGGGGGCAGTAATCGAATACCACCTGTCTAATGTTCGACCTGAACATGAACCGTTAGCTCAGAGATTGCAGAAATCCTTTTATGTGGACAATTTAGTCACAAGCGTGAACTCTTGAAGAGTTACAAGATCTCAAATTGACCGCAACGTCCATCATGGATAATGCTCGGATGGAGCTAAGCCGTTGGGAGCATAGCCTGCACGTGGCCTCTGATACTTACCCCTATGAAAGAGCAGAGATATCTCAAGTGCTTGGTATATCTATATTAATAAAATGGAAATTTCATAAGTGTTGTTCATAAAAACTTTCGTTACAATGCATCAATTTCGACCAAATTTTCAACATTTATGTAAAACGAGATGGAGCAGGTTTTGCTTAACATCAAAATATTTTTCCTAACTTTAACATACATTACTTTGCTGTTATCGATAAAATACAAAAATATTCAACAGAGTTAAAGTGTTTACACTTTCAAAAGTGTTTACACTTTAGCGCTTCTTTGAAAATTAGTTTTATTCTTTTTTATATATATTTTAATAACTTTTATACATGGTAAGATACTTTTATTTTATAGTTTCCATATTTTATACCAAAAAAAGTTGAAGCCTTACTTGATGAGATCAATTTTATATTTTAGATAAATTTTTAGGCTAATTTTAATTTATTTCTTTTTTTATTTTATATAGATTATATATGCTATTTCTAACTTACGTGGTTAGTATTTTTATAAGACTAAGGTTATTTATATTATTTTTTACAAAAAAAGTTTGAAATTTCATTAATGTGCTCAATTTTATGTCTTTTTTGAGGACCTTAACAAAATTTTAATTAATTGCTCAGATATTTTAAAAGTAGATTATTTATAGTTTTTTTTAACATAGAGGGGTTGTATTTTGTATTTTAGAAAATTATTTCTATTTTTTTAGCTCAAAAAAGCATGCTTTTTCATTGCCGTATCCAGCGGTTGGTCTATTTTTGAAGCTTTTTAATGATAACTGGTTTTGTACATTAATTTTTTGGTAATATATAATATTATGATTTTAGTTTTTTAAAATCTTTTTAACAAATCTGAAGGTTATTTTGAATAAAAAATTTACAAATTTTGAACATATAGGGGTTGTATTTTGTATTTTAGAAAATTATTTCTATTTTTTACCTCAAAAAAGCATGCTTTTTCATTGCCGTATCCAGCGGTTGGTCTATTTTTGAAGCTTTTTAATGATAACTGGTTTTGTTCATTAAATTTTTGGTAACAATATTATGATTTTAGTTTTTTAAAATCTTTTTAACATATCTGAAGGTTATTTTGGATAAAAAATTTAAAAATTTTGATTTTTACCTCAAAAAGACAGGAAATTTTTATGCTTTGTTTAGAAATGGCAGAGGAAGAGGGATTTCACATCGAAGGAACAAATCCTACTGTTAGGGTCGGGTATAGATCTTCTGATATCACCTATAAAATCTGCAACATAGAACTGATACAACTGATACAATTTGTACCATGGTCAAGGCTTGCCTCTCCATTAATAATTTTACATATCAGAACCAGATTTACAGGCAGATTAAGGGGTCACCCATGGGTAGCCCCCTTTCCCTTACAGTAGCAGAAATTGTTCTACTGACAATAGATGTCTGGATTAACAGTCGAGAAAATCTGGGTATTAAGAAATGGCGACGATATATTGATGATATATATTGTGAATATCACCTAGGAGCGGACCAAGCCATCCTTGACACCCTTAACAGTTACCACCCAGAAATTAAGTTTACAAAAGAAAGAGAAGAAAACCACACCTTACCATATCTGGATGCCCTCATTTTTAGAAATAGGAACAGTTTCCAAACAACTGTCTATTACAAAGACACCGCCAAACCATCATATATCCCGTTTAACTCCTACAGTCCAGTCTCTTACAAAATATCAGTTGTCAAAACCCTAACTAAGAGACTCCATACCCATTGTTCCCTTCGAGCTTTAAAAGAAAAAGAAAAAGAGAATATTTACAATAATCTACGGACATTTGGATACCCACCAGACTTTATAAGAAAACATACATTCATCCCGTTCAGAAAGGTTACCCTCACAGTCAATAGAACCAGGGGTTTTATAGATTTCTCCCCTACCAATCAGCGAATAGCCCATGATTTGAGGAAATATGGAATCCAGTTCACCTATCGCAGCACAAACACAACAGGACATATACTGAGGAACCCCATTACCAAACCAGGAGTTAAACATGATGTTCAACATAAAAGCAACGCGATCTATTCGGTTGCCTGCAACGATTGTGAATCCGTTTATGTAGGAGAAACAGGCAAAAAATCGAAAACCGAATCAAAGAACACAAATACAATATCAGCTCAAAAGACCCCAGATCCCTTCTGTACCAACACACGTTAAACACAGGACATAGTTTTGATCTGGATAACCCCATCTGCCATTACAACAACATCAGATACAAAGGGGAAAGATTAATTTTGGAATCCTTAGTTTCTGGTTGTAAAGACAGCATAAACAGAAGAATAGATGTCCCGGAACAGTTCCGCTGCCTTTTTTAAAAGAATTTGAAGAACGAATTCTGCTATGTCCCCCCTTCCCCACTTAGTTTTAAACTTAATTTAGTTTTAAAGAAGTTTTTGCATATCTGATTATTTTTCAATTCTCTAATTTACCTTTTAGCATATCTTTGAGCGAATATTTGTATATATTTTTTCTATTACCTCTATATATTAATAAGAATCTGATTTCGTTTTGTAAGAACGCCCGTTGAAGAACTAATTGTTCGAAAGCTAGCGTCCGTTATTTGTAATAATAAAAGATACTGATTGCGAGAGGTTTTTTGTCTTTTGGATTTAATTTTATGCGCAAGTTCTTTGATCTTAGATATAGGAATGCTAGAGCTATTGAGACACCACTTCAAAGTGAGACGCGTCGTGCGCTTCGCCGTCTTAGGTATTCTGAAGCCCGCGTCGCAGCTACACAAACTATGCAAGTTCCTGTTCAGCGTATTCAGCTTTGGACTCATAAGCCTTTTTCAGGTTTGCAGTATAATGCCCATATTGATTATAAAGCTGATTCATCTGTCGATATAGGCCAAATGTCTCGGGTATGCCAAACTTAAAACTATATATTCAAATTATTCTACTTAGCTCACGAACAGCGCCCTCTATCAAAGATTAGATTAAATTAGGCTGATGCAAACAAATAGATAATGCTAATAACAAACAATTATAAGAAAAAAATCTTATCTGAATATATATCACTCGGGTAGATATGCACACGGGTCAATCCCGGGGCAAAGCCGGGTCACCCGTCTAGTGTTGGGATAAAAGGGAAGATTGTTTGTCATGTGAAATTCCCGTAGCCATACCCCCTAAGATAACCAAAAGGAGTATCCTGTCCTGCTTAGCTAAGATATATGACCCTATTGGATTTCTGAACCCAATATTAATAAAGCCTAAAATCCTATGGCAAAAAGTTTGGATAAAGCGCGATGACCAGTGGGGTACCTTTGTCGGGAATCGCGTGAAAAAGATATGCAGACTTAGTGATCCTGGAGATTGGAGATAAGTTCCTAGCGAGTGCAATCCAGCTTGGTATATGTTGGAATAAAAGGGAAGATTGTTTGTCATGTGAAATTCCCGTAGCCATACCCCCCAAGATAACCAAAAGGAGCATCCTGTCCTGCTTAGCTCAGATATATGACCCTATTGGATTTCTGAACCCAATATTAATAAAGCCTAAAATCCAATGGTAAAAAGTTTGGATAAAGCGCGATGACCAGTGGGGTACCTCTGTCGGGAATCGCGTGAAAAATATATGCAGACTTAGTGATCCTGGAGATTGGAGATATGTTCCTAGCGAGTGCAATCCAGCAGATTTACTCTCCAGAGGATGTAGCCTCTCCCGACTGATACAGTCTAGATGGTGGGAGGGCCCTTCCTGGTTAAAACTCTCCGAAGTATTTTGTCCTTCCAGGTATAAAGACCTGAATGAAAAAGAAATCTGTGCGGAAAGAAAGAAAATTGCTGTTGTGACAACAGTTAAGAGTACCGATCATTGGTACATGAAATATTTCTCCTCGTTCATAAAAAATGTGCGGATGATGGCGTGGATTAGAAGATTCATCAACAACCTCCGATCTTCAACGAAAGTATAGGGCGAACTTTCTGTGAAGGAGATCGATGAAGCGGAGCTGGCGCTTTTGAAATTAGTTCAGGCCGAGTAATTCCCTAGCCACTCTATACCTGGCCTAAAGGTATGTGAAGTAGAAGGAATCCTGCGTGTGAAAACAAAATTAATTTACAGCAGCGACGAATTTGGCTTCCGTTTGCCAGTACTATTACATGGGTCTCATCCGTTGATTGAACAAATGATATGTGATTCACACGTTGAGAATTGCCACGCTGGTGTACAATTTTTGATGAACAAACTTCGGGAAAAATATTAGATAGTAAAGGCGAGACAGACCATTAAGAAAATAGTGAGATGTGTCACATGTCGCCGCTTGCTCGGAACATCAACATTAGCATATCAACAATTGATGACCCTGCTGTGTCATGCAGAGGCAGTGAAGAATGGAAGGCCCATGACTTATGTCAGCGACGATCCGAATGATCTTGTGACAATATCACCTTCCATGTTTCTACAAGAACAGACAGATGTCGAGTTTCCCGAGTGCCAGAATATGGGATCTAATCCAACGACACAGAAACTGCACTATTTGAGCAAGCTGAGGGAGGAGTTGAAATCACGATTCAGGAAGGAATATTTATCTCTCCTGGTCCAGAGAAACAGACGCATTTACAATCCAAAACTCCAGGCTGGGGATGTTGTCCTTGTTGGTATGGACAATAAAAAGCGTAACTTCTGGCCATTAGCAGTGATCGATGAGATATTATTTGGAAGAGATGGAGTGAATAGATTAGTGAAGGTGAAAACCGCAGTAGGAACCTTCCTAAGACCTATTCAGAAAATTTATCCCTTGGAAATATCATCAACAGCAGCTTCTTCGCGTTTGCTGAACGATAAAGAGAAAACTGCAAAAATACAGACTAGATCGGGAAGAACCGTTTGTATACCCAACCGATTGGACGATTATTATTGTTTTTTTCTGTGTGCCTAGATAAAAACAGGTGGGAGTATGTGGAATAATGGACGCCGTCCAGACGGCTCGGGTGACGACTGTAAACAAACATGCCCCGGCGGCGCCAGCCGCCAACAAAGGACTAGAACACGGCTTGGTCTGCTACCGACCATTTGGGTGTTTTCCTCTGTCCTCTTAAGTTGTATTAAATAAAGTTAGTTAGAAGGAGACTTTTACCCTCTCCTTTCTGATATTTAGTGATATTATTTAAATCCTTGCAACAGCCTACAAAGAATCATCACTGCGAATTCTTCTACCGAATTTCGCATCAGTGTTCTGTGAAAATATTACCCGACATTTCTTCATAACAGCGGTATGGTAGATTAAACTGGCGAAACCGCTGAGAGGGTTCACCACTGATGAGCCAGGCCCTCTCAATAATTTTTCCATTGCAGTAAGGGCAGTAGAAATTGTTTAATATCAAAAAGAATCCCACGCCTTTAAAATAGTTTCGAATTTTGATAACAGATGGCGCGCTAGTGCATTATATTATAAATGTTCTAATAAAAGAAACAATTTGATATTTGCGGAAGAGCGATTGCTCGAAGCATATTATATATTTATAAATGAATGTAATTCTACTGTCCTCTAAGCTTATGTCCATAGTTCTTCTAAAATACCCATTCAAAGAGTCTATCAACAGTATCACTATAAAAGGAAGTTCCAAAAATGCAATATAACAGCGGTATGGTACATTAAACTGGCGAAACCGCTGATAGGGTTCACCACTGATGAGCCAGGCCCTCTCATTAATTTTTCCATTGCAGTAAGGGCAGTAGAAATTCTTTAATATCAAAAATAATCTCACGCCTTTAAAATAGTTTCGAATTTTGATAACAGATGGCGCGCAAGTGCATCATATTATAAATGTTCTAATAAAAGAAACAATTTGATATTTGCGGAAGAGCGATTGCTCGAAGCATATTATATATTTCTAAATAAGTGTAATTCTACTGTCCTCTAAGCTTATGTCCATAGTTCTTCTAAAATACCCATTCAAAGAGTCTATCAACAGTATCACTATAAAAGGAAGTTCCAAAAATGCAATATAACAGCGGTATGGTAGATTAAACTGGCGAAACCGCTGAGAGGTTTCACCACTGATGAGTCAGGCCCTCCCATTAACTTTTTCATTGCAGTAAGGGAAGTAGAAATTGTTTAATTTCAAAAAGAATCTCACGCTTTTAAAATAGTTTCGAATTTTGATAACAGATGGCGCGCTAGTGCATCATATTATAAATATGTATGTATTGCATGGGAGAAAATAAGAAGTATGTAATTATAAAATAATAGATATATTGTCAAGGTGCTGGAGTTGAAGAGAGTTGAATTTGTCAAAAAAAAGATTATATTTTATTGTGTGAGATTTAAGGCAACCAATAGGTGGAAAACACGACATTTATAAACAGTTGAAATATTGAATAACATGTATAATAATTTTACACAATTTGCAATGTTAAAAAATAAAGTATTGAGACAGAAATTTGCATAGAAAAAGATTACGTAATTTTAGTAAGATATCAGAGTCAACAGACAATGTACTGCCATCTATTAAGTGGTTTTATAATTAATTATATATTTTTCGGAATATTTAAGTAATTTAAGTATTTTTATTTAAGAATATTTTATTTGTTATCTCGCTAAACACTCAAATGTGTTAGAATAATGACCCAGCTTCGCCTGAGAAATCCCTTGGGTGAAGTATCCTTC
>CP092870.1:65440388-65498099 GCA_030710605.1 Cordylochernes scorpioides | reverse complement strand
ACTGTGTCGTGTTTGTTGGCGTATTGCATCCATTTTTTCTCTTAGACTAGACATAATCGCATCAATTGTCTTCGGTATATCTCCACTGTGATCATTTCCTTTGGTTTTAGCAGCTCATAATATACCACTCCTTGCTGGTCCAATACTCAGCATATTGTTCTGGCCATGAATATTTGGCTTGACCATCTATGATGAGGTATTGACAGGGTATCCATACGTTGCCAGACATTTTGAATTACCATAATCGACGCACTTTTCATCGTCAGTTACAATCCGATTTTAAGAAAATCTTTATTTTTTTTTACGTTGAAACAGTTGTTCACACATGAAAAAACGGCGTTCAACGTCTCTTAACTTCAATTCATATGGCTACAAATTTCCTGCCTTTAAGTCATTCCCATTATTTTTAAGCGATGTGAAATGGCTGGTTGAGTAACTTCAAATGTTCAGAAGCGCTCCAGGTCTTTTTTCATCTTACAAATCAACATTGCCACTTCTAAACCATGAAAACCACTTCTGACATGTTTGTTCAGCTAGAGCATGGTCAATATAAACTACGATGCTTCTCAGCAGCTTTTTTCTTTGTATTGAAGTAATGAAGTAAAACTCACCGCAAAAACACATTATTTATTAGAAAAGTTGACATTTTAAGAAAATGAAACTAGGTTGTTTACACTTCAGAGAAATAATGGTTACTGTGAAAGGAAGCCTCATCATGATGTTTCAAAATAATAGTCTTGCCAGATGAAACAATGGAATAATAAACTATCAGCGTCATATTTGTCAAAACCTCACAAACTTATTTATATATTCACTAGACGAATGACCCGGGCAACTCCCGGGTTTACCCGATTAAATGTTCTATTCAAACACTATTCGTTACAATTATAAATTGGCGCCGTGGATGTCACTCTTGTGAAACGTCCCGCTCCAAACTTTACATGTACATTAGGTCAGCTGATATTACCTCCCATCTTCACCGCTAGAGGCGCTGCTCGCGAGCAAAAGGGCAAACTCGACGAATATTCGGGATAGAGACCTGAAAATTTCACTATAAGTTTCTTCACCGCTAGAGGCGCTGCTCGCGAGCAAAAGGGCAAACTCGACGAATATTCGGGATAGAGACCTGAAAATTTCACTATAAGTTTTTCCAGATTCTACTCTATATACTGTTAAAATTTCAGTCAGATTAGTTACGATATAAATCTTCAAATCGAGCGAGCGTCTATAAATATTTCGATTTAGAACAAGTATTCTAATTATTAAGCGAACTATTATTAATAAAATTTCGAGAAGATATTTCGATTTTAAACATATTTATAACCTTGATAGAGGGCGCTGTTCGTGAGCTAAACAGAATAATTTGAATATATAGTTTTAATATTTAATTTATATATAATTTAAAATAGCCTATCGTTTTCCTCGTTTTTTTTACCTATGTATGGAAATTTTGGTACTGTAAAAAAAAAACTTTGCTTCAATAATATATAAAAAAAAAACACCCAGGCTAAGTTTCGAACCAAGGTTGTGGAAATACGAAGCCGCACACCTAACCATTAAGCTACGCTTGGCATCATAAATATTCGCATGTGAAGCTATTTCAGGCCTTACATATTTCTAACGACCTTTTTGAAATAGGTTTTTGAAACATGGAAATTATAATATTTCAAATAAATAGAAATAGAGTGAACACAAATAAAACATACCAAATATTTCGAATTAGAGCAGTTATTTTAAACGGCGAATTAGATCAGTTATATCTAAAAATGAAAATATATAAATAAATAAAACGTACCAAATATTTCTAGAGCAGTTATTTTAAAAGGCGAATTAAGATCAGTTATATCTAAAAATGAAAATATATAAATAAATAAAACCTTCCAAATATTTCAAATTAGAGCAGTTATTATATAAATATTTATATGTGTTATTAAGCGAACTATTATTAATAAAATATTGAGAAGATTTAGATTTTAAACGTACGAGGGGCATCCAATAAATAAGTTTCCATATTTTTTTAACAAATAAACCACATTATTTACAATTATGCAGTTATTTTATTTTCATTATACAACTCATAGACTACTTCTCAAAATAATCACCATTTCTGTCCAAACATTTTTGGTACCGTTGTAGCAATTTTTTGATACCACTGTTGTACCAAGCCGTGTCCAGTCTTCGTAGCCATTGGTTCGCCTCCGCCTGCACTTCGCAAAGTGCTTGCCTCCAAGGTGAAACTTGAGTGCTGGTAAAAGATGGAAGTAGCTTGGGGAAAGTTCCGGAGAATAAGGTGGATGTGTGAAAATTTCCCATTTGAAGTTTTCCAGCAACGTTTGGGTCGTTCGAGCTGCGTGAGGGCGAGCATTGTCATGGACGAGTAACACTTTCCGAGACAAAAGTCCAGGACGTTTCCGTTTTATTGCAGCTCTGAGTTTAGTGAGGACTTCGCAGTACCTCGTAGCGTTAACCGTAGTGTTTGGGGGCAGGTAGTCAACCAATAAAACACGCTTACATTCCCAAAAGACGATAGCCATAACTTTGCCTGTAGATATTGTGACCTTCGCCTTTTTTGGTGCACTTTTCTCAGGCTTCTTCCACACCATGCTTTATCGTTTTGTTCCTGGAGTTGAATGATGCACCCAGCTTTCATCTCCAGTGACAATACGGGAAAACAGTTGATCTCCATCTCTTCGATGCATTTCCAGGAAAGCTCGGGCTGCTCCATCCGTTTTTGCTTGTGATTTTCCGAGAGCAAACGCGGGACCCATCTTGCGCAGACTTTGCGAAAATTTAAAACATCTGACATGATTGTTCCAATCGAAGAGCGTCAAATTTCGATTCAAGGAGGCAGTCGAATCATTATTTCGTCAATGGTGACGCGACGATCTGCTTACACCACATTCCGAACAGCAGCACCGGCTGCATTGTCCGTAGCAGTAACGGGCCTGCCGCTTCGCTCATCATCATGCACGTTTTTCCGTCCTTTCAAGAACCATGGATGCTCATACATCCTTCACCATACACTGACACTAAATTGCGATGAATATTGACCTCAGTTTTATTTTTCGCCGTGAAAAAACGAATTACAGAACGGAGTTCGCAAGTGGACACGTTCACCAGTGGTAGCTCCATGGAAACTGAAGCGCTACGGACTTGTGCGTACGAGTAGCGTTATTTTGAAGGTCACGCGCTTCCAACGCATCCTAGTGACCATTTCTTACCTACTAACTAATTTTTACAACGTTTCTTTCGCCGAAAAAAAAATAGGGAAACTTATGTATTGGATGCCCCTCGTATTTATAACCTTTTAGTACTTTATAGAGGGCGCTGTTCGTGATCTAAGTAGGATAATTTGAATATATACTTTTAATAATTGATTTATATATTTTTTAAAATAGCCTATCGTCTTCCCCGTTATTTTTTACCTATGTATGGGAATTTTGGTTTGAATTAGTGAACTACTGCGAATTTGTACACCGGACATACAAACCAACACACAAACATTCATTTATATATATATAGATATGGTATAATTTATTTTCTAAAAGTATTTATTTTCTATATTTTCTGAGACATGCATTACCTTTCTCAAATATTATGAAATTTCTACATTTACTGAAAATTATTTTATAGAATTGTCTTTTTATATTTGATTAGCAACCAAATTGTTTAAAATAATTAAATAGCTTATAGTATTTACTTTCTACTATGGAAATATAATTTTCGATTGATCTTCAAATGAACTCTGAGTTATCAAGAGATTATACTTTGAATTTTAATAAAGGCTAAACATTATGACCAATTTTTTAATAAAAATATTTTTCAATATTGCTAAAAATATATAGATATAACTTCTAATGCATAAGACTTTTGATAGTAATGATGACCTTCAAAACATTTTATAAATATGAAGATCTTTACCTTTATAAATATTATTATTCGAAAGTAATAATATTTTATTATATATATATATATTTATTTTCAATATTGGTACGCGCTTGAATATATTTCTCTATCAGATATTTTATTAGCATCTTCAAAATTTCGGTTAGGCTACTCATATATCTTTTTCACGGTGAATGTCTATAGAATTTTCTCTCCATATTCATGTATGATTTAATTTAAAAGGCATATATTGGATTAACATATTCAATTTACCAATATTTCAGTTGGCTAAACGCCAACCTTTATCAAGGTGTTATAACATATTAAATGATATTTTGATCCAATATATGCCTTTTTAATTAAATATTTATTTATGGATTGCTCTATTTTCAAAACGATATTCATGTATGTTCATGTAAGTTCGTGATAATATTAATTAATAAATTTAAAGATACGTTATTCTAAGTCTCATTTAAAAATATTTTTCCACCTTGTAAGATGAAGTTATGTTAGCTTCAGGACAAGTTCGGAAATATTGAAGGGAAAAATAATTCGAGTAATTTGATTTCAGAGTTTTAGAATTTCGCGGATTTGTTTACTCAATAGCCACAGCTATGGCTGAGTAGGATTTAATCCTCGACCTTGCCCTGATCATAGAGCTGAAGACTGAAGGTAGGTGGGGAATAGATTGATGTCGTTATCACTAATAGTTAAAGTTATAAATGCTTACTATAACGCAGCCTTCTCATATATGTCCCAGAGTCATACAACAGTAAACTATAAAATGAAGTTCCAAAAATGCAATATAACAGCGGTATGGTAGATTAAACTGGCGAAACCGCTGGGATGGTTAACCACTGATGAGCCAGGCCCTCCCTTTAATTTTTCCATTGCAGTAAGGACAGTAAGAATTGTTTTATTTTAAAAAGAATATTACGCCTCTAAAATCGTTTTGTAATTTGATAACAGATGGCGCGCTAGTGCATCGTAATAAAATTATTTTATATTTTGTATGTTTTATAAATTTGATTTTGTGTACATAGAAATGTATAAGGTTTATAGATTAATTTGTAAATTGAAAAATGAGTAGATAATCGACCATTTTAAACTTTGTACTACTGGTATACATAGCTCCATATCTTTACATTTGCAGTAGACGAATATATTTGAGATTTGTGATTCTGCGACAAATGGAGCTAATATTTTCGGCATATAGAGATTATAGAGATTGAAAAAAGTCTAAGTAAAAGATATGAAACGTACGAGGATACTTTTCTTTTAAACTTTAATGAAGATTCAAGCTTTCGGGCGAAAACAGCCCTTCTACAGGAAATTATAGAAAAACATTTTCAAAAAGTAACGTTTGTAAACAAAAATGGTATCTCTATTTGATCTTGCAACGCGTGAAATGAATCTCACATCCACGCGACCCAGACTATGATACATTGAATAAATCTGCTAAGTTGAGACTTTTCAAAGTAAATCAAACTGGCATAGGGCAACTATGGTACACAATTTATGGAAATATTGCTTTATATGCGTCAGGGATCTCTATATGTCGGTTGATACTATTGTATTTCAAAGAGAGCAACGCCTCGACGACTAATCTTTTGAATTTGCTGTTGATATTAGAGTAATATGCTTGTGGTTGGGATGTGTTAAAAGAATGTCCTGTTTGTCTAATATGTTGTACGATAAGGGACTTGGGTTCATTATTTCTAATGTTTCTGTGATGTTCGTCCATTCTGTCCTTGATTCGTCTGCCTGTTTCTCCTATGTATATATTATTACAGTTTGAGCATTTTAATGAATATACGGAGTTTGTGAAAAAGGTAGGGCAACGGGAAAACTATTCTTGGTTATGGAATTTCTGATTATTGTTTCTAATTTGGGGGTGTTGGTGTAAAAGGTACGAATACCATAGTTATTTTTTAGGAATCTAGACATGTTGACACTATGAGTAGAGAATGGGATGGTGCATATGAATCTATAAACTTGGCTATTAAGGTGCTGTTGGGGATTATAAAAATGTCTGAGTATAAAATTTTTGGGTATCCAGAGTTCATCAGGTGACCGATTACGTTTTGGGTTTCTATTTGTTTGAATTCTTGCGAAGAACAGTGTGTGAAAATGCGTTTCGACAAGGTTTTTACGGTTTTAATCTTATGGCTAAGGGGGCAGTATGATGTGTAGTGAATATAGGAGGGATAGAAAGAGGGCTTATAGTAAACATTGGTTATGTATCTGCAATTCTGTCTTGTAATCAGAATGTCTAAAAAGGATAGTGAACTATTGCTTTTTTTTTTCTATTGTGAACTGTATATCAGGGTAAAGTGAATTTAATTTGGTATGAATTTTGTCTAAGGAATCTATTTTAATTATACTAAATATGTCATCTATATATCTAAACCAAGTTAAGATATCTATTGGAAAATGATCTGTTATTAACTTGTCTATTTTCCGCATGACTATTTCTGATAGTGGTGAAGAAAGAGGGCTGCCCATAGGAGTACCTTTAGATTGCCTATAGTAACGTTTGTCAAAATTAAAAACACTATTGTTCAGACAAATCGATATTAAGGAGGTTAATTTAGTTATCATGCCTGCAGAGTAACCATGCGTCCGTAGGAATTCTGTGGTGCATTCTATAATGAGGGGGTGGGGGAGACTAGGGTAAAGATTGATTACATCAAATGATATCATT
The DNA here is from genome assembly GCA_030710605.1 of Cordylochernes scorpioides. Taxonomy (NCBI): domain Eukaryota; kingdom Metazoa; phylum Arthropoda; class Arachnida; order Pseudoscorpiones; family Chernetidae; genus Cordylochernes; species Cordylochernes scorpioides. The sequence goes on along the minus strand of CP092870.1, from coordinate 65,491,510 downwards.
AGACTGTTGGGAATAACCGGTAGATGTTGAATATGGTTTAAGAATTTAGGTGTGGAAGAAATGGACGTCGAGACGTCGCCATCTTTAAGAATGGGAATAATCATTTTAGCTAGAAACTGAGCTAACGGGGCTGTAGGAGAGAGATGAAATGCAACTATTGGTCTGAGGGGAATATCTGTCTTATGTACCTTAGGTAGTCCATAGATATAGGCTTGACCATGTAGATTCGAAAGAAAGTTTCGGAGTTCATCTGTTGTAATCAATTTGTTCCTACTAAAGATTCTGAGTTCTTTTTTATATATGGAGTTCGAGGTAGTCTGATCTTCTGCTGTGGCCGGGGTCAATACCTCCGAGTTATACAAGATCTGATTCATCTTTGAAACGTAGTCCTTGGTATTCATTATGACAGTTCTGGATCCTTTGTCAGATCTTGTGATGACTATGTTATTATTTTTAGTTAATGTTCTGGTAATCTGATTGGTATTAAAACTGTTAGTTGGTGTGTATGTAGATCTATTTAAAACGGAAATAACGTGGTTCCTAACGGAGTGTTTATCTTGCAAGTTCAGGCTGGAATTGGATGACTCTATTCCGGCTATTAAAGAGATTTTGTCAAGTTTTGATGGATTTCTATGTTTAAGGCCTTTCGAAAGTATGTTGATTTGATCAGGGGAAGGTACAAAGTCAGACAAATTCAATATTGATTGTTGCTGGTTTTGAGGAGATAGGTGCACTTTATATTTCTTGGACCAAAATGAGAGTTTGTTGAGATGCCTGACATTAATTATGGAGTCTTGAGTTGGTAATTCCTCCCAGTAAAACTGCCATATTTCGAGCTGGGATATGTTGTGAAACTATACAAATAAGTTCTTTGACGGTTTTTGATAAAAAGCGGATTTTTGAGTAACACCCTTTAGTACGGGCTCGTAATAATTTGATATGAATATCATGTATTGCCATTCTTGAGTAATAGTTTCCAACGGGGTCCTTGATCCTGAGGGAAGGTGGGATGTAGTTGTGTAATTCGCATATCTTGTTGAATTCCAGATGTTTCCTCCATCTTGCCAAAGCCAGTGATTTGAGTCGGATCATTTTCATGTAATAATCAAGATCAGGATTCATAATTGTTCAAAGATATAATCAGATAACTATAAAATAATACATAGAAAGTTGGAATCCTCTGATAAGTATAAGTAAAAGATATGAAGCGTACGAGGATACTTTTCTTTTAAACTTTAATGAAGATTCAAGCTTTCGGGCGAAAACAGCCCTTCTACAGGAAATTATATACCAGTTATTAACAAAATCTATCAACATTAATATGGCTGTTATCAGTTATTTTCGGTTTATATATATATAACATAATCGAATTTGCATTATATTACAATGAATATCGATTCAAGACATTCGCGAAACTATAATATATCCAGGAATTATCAAGGAACGCAATTCAACGGATTTTGAACATTGAATTTAATTTTTGAAAAGTGACGAAAAGGTTTGTGTTCAGACCTTTCAATAAAAAAAAATCAAAGTAATTGTCAGGTTAATCTCACAATACCTTGATAAACAAGCGCTTTCGCCTGATTTAGCCTTCTTGTACTATTTATTTTTCTGATATACAAAACCTAAACGAAATGCCACGACTGCTCTAACAGGTATCAAAGATGACTAATTTAAAAGACACACACAAGTTTTGGATTCATGTAAGAACAAATAAGTTAGTATTTTTTGAAAATATTTTTATTAATATAAAATTAGGTATAAAAATAAATAGATATAAATATATCCAAAATAATACAAAATATTCTAAATATATACAAATAAAAATCGAATTTTGATTTTAGATTTTATGAATTTATCAATATATTACACAAGAAATATATTTTAATTTTTACATTATGAATTTGAGCAGATGACACCTGACAGACAAGAATGGATCAAGGACAGGGGACCATTTTATCGAGGAACCAACAGCCATAGAAACTGCTGGAGAGCTGCAGGACATCAAGGGACCATATCTGTGAGGGACACAGCACTGACCAGAAGTCAAAATAGAAAATGTAAATATCTTTGTTTACTTTTACTGTTGTTATTTATTAAAGTTGTAAATGAAAATATGTAAATAGACTGACCATTCGCTACACTTTTTAGAGAAAAACTTGCAACCTTTTTGAAAAATAAAGTTTATAATATTATTATACAATATTTTTATAATTATATAATAACATCTCTCTCATAATATTAAGTGATATCCATATATTTTACATTTAATAAGCATGGAGATGTGTAATTTTTGAATATTGATATACAGGGTGATCCAAAAGTCCCGCACAACTTTAAAAATTAATAACTCCGCGAATATTTGAGCTAGAGCAATGCGGTAAACACCATTGTGTTCAGGATGCAATGGGATTCTTATGGCAAATAATGAAAAATTCGAAATTGTTTTTAGTTACAACTTTATTTGCTAGATGGCGCTCTACCAGAATCAGAGATTCAGCGGCCAAATTGTTTGATAAATTGAAAAATATAACTGAACGACACGTATTTTTCCTAGAAGAAATGGTTGACGATTTTTAAATACAATCTGAGATATGTAAAATAGGTATATGCAAATTAAAACATGTAGCAAAAATATTTATATTTTAGATGGAGTTTTGTAAAATAGATTGAATGTTTGAAAATAACTACTGATATCAATACACGATTTTTGAAATGTTAATATCGTACCAAAAATTATGATGGCACTACTAATAGGATTTCGTGCTATAAGGAATGTATAGTTTCTTGACTAATTGGCGACACTTGACTATTTAACTGGATATTTGTCATGATCCGACAAATGAAATATAGAAGGGAGTGACAAAATATATTTGTCGTACTTTATTCCAAATATCCTATGGGTTTGTCAAATGTTATCATTGTTTATTATACTGTGCACAATTTTGGAAATGTATCCCTAAAAAAAAAAAAAAAAAAACATGTTTAAATCGACCTTTTGCGTTGAAAAACGTGGTAATAAAATCATTTTGTATTATTTTTGCGCAAAATTTCTAAAGTTGGGGGGGGGGGGGGGGTTACAGAGAATATTCCTTATGTTATTTCTTCTAATGAGCGAAAAGCGATAAACTAAACATAAGGGGTAAAATTGTGTATACCAGTGTTATCCGAGAAGTTATAACACTTTGGCCTGCACGACATAATATAAGATGTGGGCAAATGACAAACAAAAAAATTACTGTTCACAGAAAAAAAAAGAGTCAAGATGTGAGGACAGCATTTATTATTCCCATAACCCAACACAAAGAGCTACAAAATATAACACATGAGGTAACTGCCTTCTCTCTTGTATTAGGTCACAATCCTTGCTCAATGTGGCGCCCTTCATTCTCAAACACCGCCTAGAACGATAGATGACAGAATGGTCACAATTAAATAATTGAAATTTATAAAAAAAGGTGCGATCTGATAGAAGCCTTCAACATGGCCAATGTGGTAGGCCGGCATCGATAAAAACGCGACTTAATATACCCCCATAACCGAAATTGTAAGGCGTCAAGTCTGGTGATATTGAAGGCCACTGGTATATAAAGTGGCGACTTATCAACGAATTTCACCGAACGTATCCTTCAGCAATTGTTTGGCACCGCGGGAGAAATGAGGAGGTCCTCCATCTTGCATGAATGTTATTTCGCTTAGTGGTTGTCTGTCCTGCAATATGGGAATAACCATTTCTCTCAAAAGTTGAACATAACGTTCACCAGTTACAAAAATGGTTTTAAAAGTTCTTCCATTCATTTTTCAAAGAAAAATGGCCCAATAATAAAAGAAGAAGTGAACCCACACAAAACTGTAACTCAGGGCTGATGAAGTGGTATTTCTGTAAAAATCCCAGTGTTTTCTGTTGCCAAAATGAGGCAATTTTGAATGTTAAATTCTCCCTTTAGATAAAAGTGGGCATCATCTGTTCTTAGAACATTTGACAGCCAGTTTTCATCAATATCAATTTGCCGGAAAACCCATGCAGCGAATTCTTGAAGCTTCTCAAAATCGCTGACTTTCAACTCGTGAAAACTTTGAATTTTGTTAAGGTATTTTATAGAAAAATTCTAAATGTGTGTTCTCTCCAAACTGTTCCATACGAAATCCCCGTTTGTCGAGAAACTTGTCTAGCACTTACTTCTCCATACGTGGATAACGTTTCAATAGCTTCAGCATTCTGCAAAACCGTAACAGCCACTGACTTGCATGTCGATGGTCTTCCACTCCGAGGTTTTGCTTCCAGAGATACAGTTTCCTCAAAACCTTTAATCAATCGCTTTAGAGAGTAGCAACTCATTGGTCCTTTACCGCTTCGAAATTCTTTAAAGGAACGAAACGCTCGTAAAGCTTCAGTGGCAGATTCTGAATCACAATTTGAAAAATTCACCAAGAGTGCTTTATCCTGTAGTGACGGCATTCCAGGGGGTAGGGGAGAAGTCCGACCACACCTCCTTGCCGTCCCCCCTGGACCCTTGGAATATTTGACCAAATTCTGGTTCGTTTCCAAGATGACTAACGTTGCAACGGCACCCATTTTCAAATGAAGAGCAAAACTGATATCTCCAGTAATGCTACCGCGTCCGGGGTAACCGCCGCGTCAGGAGCTGCAGCTCGAGCTAATGATGAGAAATCTACTACAAGGACACAATTCAATCTACTACAACTCAATATAAATGGTACCCAGAGGAAAATAAAGAGCTGACTTGTCTTCTCTGTGACAACAATGTACATATTACTTGTCCTCAGGAGACAAAATTGAATCAGAATCTGAGATTCAATATCAAAGATTATACAACACTATGAAAGGACAGACCGGGAAAATTCGGAGGAGGACTTGCCGTTTTGATTAAAACTCTAGAAATCAAATGTAAGGAAATCGCCTATAATAAGAGTAAGCCTAGAGAAAGCACGGCAGAAGCTCATGCAATAGAAATCTATCTTACAGATAAAACAATTCCAATCATAAATGTTTATCACCACGATAATACTAGCATCAATACAGGCCTGATAGAGACATTAAGTGAAGCGTCTTCGGATATCGCAATCATACTTGGTGATTTTAACGCCGAAAGACCAACTTGGGGATCATCTGTCCAGGATAACAAAGGTCAGCAGGTTGAGGACATGCTAACCGACCTCGACCTTACACCGTTAAATAACGAAAAGAACACCTATTTATCCAAGTCCACAGGCACAGAATCCGCAATAGACATCACAGCGATAAATTACAACATCGCACCCACAACACAATGGAAAATTCTGAAAAGTGCAATCAGTGACCACAGACCAATTTTAACAACCCTAAAATTCAAAATTAAGAATTTCCAACAGAATAAAAGAACACCGGAAAAAAATTCTCAGAAAAGCTTGAAGAACTGTGCAACGAAGAATTAAATCACAGAACGATTGACAAAAAAATGGAAAAATTCTCTTCGAACATATCCAAAGCTGCAAAAGTATCGATACCTAGAGGTAGACGTAAAGACCTGTGAATACTTTACTGGAAGGACCACAATATCCAGGCAATGATTGCAGAGAGAGACAATATCAATGAACTTCTTAAAATAAATAAAACAGAAGAAATCATAAAGGAACTCATTGAAATTAGTCACAAAATAGAACAATAAATTTGGATATTCAAACAAGTGAGAAAAATGGGCAGAATTCTGCGATAAAATTGATCCAAAAAAGGAAAGCCATCACTGGAATATAATTAGTGTTATAAAACAATCAAAACCAACACTAATCCTCCAATACTCTAACTGATATGAATAGCGAGAACGAACAAACAGATAGCTGACATAATTGCTGAATATCTTTCAAGCACTTCCAGACTCAGCTATACGAATGAAGGCAGGACTCTAAAAAATAATGTAAACAGGTTAGTTAAACAAGCAAGAAATTACCATCAACAAGATATTTACTCGAGAGACTTCACACTGAATGAGCTAAACTCTTCAAAATAGAAAGGTTAAATCCAAGATGTCACATGGAGATGCTCTAATATTTGGTCAAATGATTAAACACTTTGAAGACGAAGCTAAAAATCAGCTCCTACGAATACTGAACACATGATGGCAAACTGGTAACCTATCAAAGAATTGGAAGATATCAATTATAGTGCTATTACTGAAACCAAACAAAGATGCCAATGAATGCAAGAACTATCGGCCAATTGCTCTTACCAGCATACTTTGTAAAATAATAGAATGAATAATCCACTCTAGGCTCATAGTCTGGCTCACTAACAATGATAAAATAAACTTCTACCAAACTGCCTAAAGATCCAGACACTGTACAACTCATAAACTGTCCTAATTTTGTCAATCAATAATAGATTTCTAGGAAAAAACGCCAAAGAAAACAACGGCCGTATTCCTGGATATGACCTCAGCTTTTGATCGAAGTAGATTTTTTGAAAGTCTGCACAACATCGGAGTAAGAAGGAAAACCTTAATATGGATTGCAGACTTCTTAAGGGGAAGAAGGATAAAGGTTCGGGTCAATGGAACATTTTCCAAGGACCGAAGAACATGGGCTGGTGTACTTCAGGGATCTGTACCCAGTCCTCTACTCTTCTCGCTATATATTAACTGTTGTTTATGTAAATAGATGAATACTATTTGTATAATTTAAAGCCTCATTATGTAAAAATATATGTATATATAAATTGGACATTTGTTGTTGGCAATGGTCAAGTTTGAGCTCTTGTGCGTCTAATTACGACACAACAAAAGTGGCGACCAGGATGCGGGATCTACAGAGCCAGTAAAAAGCTGAGGAAAACGGCGTCTATGCAAGTATAACAACTACATATTTTAAACTCTCTGGAGCAAGAAAACAAAGGAGTAGAAAAGATCAGCATGACAAGTTCAAAGTTAATAGTACCTTTTAGATGCTATAGCCCAGTGGAGGACACTTCGATCTTTTTGTAAAATAATTTGAGGCTTTCTTTTTGGCATCTGAAGGAGGAGATTAAAGTGCTGATTTTTACCTCGCTACCAGATTCTGCAACTCTGAAGCAAGGAAACGACATTTTCTTCCTGGTCTAATGAAAGATCAACCCTATGATACTATCATTCAAAGAATTGATCTGCATTTGAATACAAAGAAGAAAGTGATAGCACAGCGATGCAGATTTTTAAAGAGAATTCAACAGAAAGGAGAAACAATTTCGGAATATCTTAGAGAATTGAAACATTTAGCAATAAATTGTAATTTCGGCGATATGCTGGGTACCATGATGCGAGACCGTTTTGTGGCTGGAATCAAGTTGGAAAGCCTGCAAAAGAAGCTACTACAAGAAAACGACGATGTCACCCTGAATAAAGTTTTGCAGTGGCGATCTCGTTCCTACTGGCGGAGAAAAATACAAGAGAATTACAAGATAAATTAGTGGCCAAGATATCCCCTGTGAATGGAAAAGATAAAAAGGGTGAGTGCAATAATAGTTTGGTGCAGCATAGGCCTTTCAGGCAAAGGGGAGAAATAATGTGTTATAGATGTGGTGAAAGACATTCACACGTGGCCTCTGTTTGCCCTCATAGAACAAAGACTTGTTTTAAAATGTAAAAAACTGGGAAATTTAAGTAGGGTCTTCAAAGCTAGTAAAAAAATGTGGGGATGTAAATTTGTATGAGAGGACTCTATATATTCTGTACAGGGCGAAACTGATGCCACAATAAATTTAACAGTAGATGATTATTCTTTGTGCTTTACAATAGATACAGGAAGTCTAGTTACGTTAATACCTAAAGATATTTATAAGATTTATTGGCAAGGTAAAAAATTATTTCCAACAAATTTAAGATTAAATTCCTTTTGTGGTAAATCAATAGTGAATATAGGGCAAAGAAACGTTTTTGTAAAAGAAGCCAACCAATATTTACGATTAATAGTTTTAAATGAAAAATCCAGGTGATTTTTTTTTTGGTTAGAAAGAGAATGGCTTAAACAGTTAAAACTTGATTATTCTAGATTGTTTAGCATTAAAAATTTAAAAAATGAATCTAATAGAAATAGTTTGATTGATAGAGATATGCAGATTTGTTTAACAAAGATTTGGGCTGTCTAAAGGATGTTAAAATAAATTTTAATTTAAAAAAGGATGTGACTCCTGTGTTTTGTAAGGCCAGAAGTTTACCTTTCTCTCCTAAAAAACAAAGTAGAGAATGAAATTGATCGTTTAGTGAATTCTTGCATTTTGTAACCTATAGTTCATGTATATTGGGCCGCTCCAATAGTACCGGTATTGAAAAAGGATGGTAGTGTAAGGATATGTGGTGACTTTAGATGTACAGCTAATAAAGCAATAGAATTAGATAGGAATCCCCTTCCATCGATCGATGGGATCTTTTCAAAATTATCTACAAGCACCGTACCTTCGACTCTAGACCTATCACAGGCTTACTTACAAGTAATGTTAGCGGAAGAAGCCAAAGCTGTTGTTGATATAAACACAACAAAGAGGTTGTTTTCTTATAAAATACTACCATATGACGTAGCGGTAGCACCAAATAAATTTCAGAGGATTATGGAAGCTCTATTTGCTGATTTGCCAGGTGTGGCCTGCTACATAGATGATATTTTGGTTGCAGGAAAATACTTTGAAGATCATGAACAAGAGTTGGATCTAGTGTTTAGATGATTGCTAGAAAAAATTTTAAAGTTAAACAGATATAATGTAAACTTAAAAAGAAATCGGCGGAATATTTAGGGTTTAAAATGGATAAATATGGACTGCATCCCTTAGAAAATAAAATTAAAGCAGTGATAGAGGCGTTTGAACCTGAAGAATGTTTCGCAATTAAGATCTTTCATAGGACTCTTAATTTATTATTATAGATTCATAAAGAATATAGCTATTGCGATTTCACCGCCACTCTGTGTTGTGACGACGATCTAAGTTCTATAGAGGTAGTCACTCACCTCTATTCTTGGTCGGCGGGGTTGAAGGTTCAAAATTAAGGTGTCGCTGCTTATAGCACTATTAAAATATTAGACGAAAACAGGAGGGAATTTATATTTATTATAATTTAAGAAAATAAGTAAAGTAATATTTAATTAATTATATATTTAAATATTTACACTAAAAGAATCGGAGATCAGGGCAAATTCTAGCGTTCGAAAGTTGTTTACAGGTTATTCTGTTATTGTTTTCTCATTTTGGCCGCTGCATCCCCGTAGCCGCTTCCGCCGGCCTCCCATTGGCTGCTTCGGACGCCTTCTTTTCCAACATTTCTCCCACCTTTGAGTTGGCGCCTCGACGACTCAAACATGGAAAGGAAAAGTTCAGTAGATCCAATCGGTTGGGTCTCTTGATGGGCCGTCTGTAACTTGACACAACATTCGGGGTTTCAATGTGATGTTGCTCTTGCTGTGAAGTCAAAGGGCCCTATTCAGTTGTCAATCGAACTTCTTGTGTGGGAGATCGCTCCGTTAGAGGGTCTCGACATCTTATCTCGGGCGTTATCTCTAAATTGTAGAGTTTTTGAATATGTCGTATTTTATCACCTGATGAGGTTTTCACTTTCGCAACCCTCACAAGTCCATCTTTACCTGGATAGAGTTGGATTATTCTGGCTAACGGCCAGTGTAGTCTCTTTAAACTCTCTTGTCCAATGAGCACCATGTCTCCCACCTTGAATGGTATGGTAGTCTTCAGGCGTCTCGTTTCTTGTCTCAGGAATCCAAAATATTCGATACGAAATCGTTCTCTAAGATCTTCTCGTACACGTTTGATATATTGATATTTGCGGGAGAGGGTCTGGTTATCAATCAAGTCCAGGTCTGGAACGCCAACCTCTCTGACCTCATGTAAGAACAACGAAGGTGTCAATGGAGCGAGATCCTCACTTTCTTCAGTTAGGTAGGTCAGTGGGCGTGTGTTCATCAAGCTTTCGACGTCACACATTACCGTGGAAAGTTCTTCATATCCCAAGGAGGTTTGAGCGAGAATCCTAAAGAGCAATTGTTTCATCATTCCAATCAAACGCTCCCACCATCCACCCCACCAAGGAGCACCAGGCGGTATGAATTTCCAGGTGATGTTTTTCAATGTGGGACACATTTTAATCTCGAAAAATCAATCTTCTTTAAAGCATTAGCCATACCTTTGAAATTAGTCCCATTATCCGAATACACAATCAATGGTCGGCCTCTTCGAGCAATAAATCGGCGGAAAGCTTGTAGGAAGGCTTCCATAGACAAAGATGTCACAAGTTCCAGATGAACTCCTCTATACACTGCACATGTGAAGATGACAATCCATGCTTTCTTCTTATTCTTTAAGATAAGATGTCCAGTTATATCAACTCCTACTATTTCGAAAACTGCAGCATCTCGTACTTTGTCTTCTGGTAATGATGTTGACTCGACGGTAGCTGGTGTCGTGGTGAATCGTTTACAGCGAATGCATTGATTGATGATCTTCTTGACGGTTTTCCTGGATCTTAGTATCCAATAGTTTTCTCTCAGAATACCGAGGAGAGTTTGTAGACCGGCGTTCCCGTAGGTTTCATGGTTCCACCTGATGAGCAAAGAAACCAAGAAGTGATCTGAGGGCAATAAAATGGGCATTCTAAAATTAACGAAATCTTCTCTTCTGCAAATTTTAGTCTTTATTCTCAAAATCCCTGAAGAGTCTTCTAGCAACTTAAACCTTGTAGTTTCTTATCTTCATGCCCTGAAAACGATTCTCTCTGGATAAGTCTCATCAGTATTATTTCTGACTTAGTGATTTCTTCTGTACTGAGATCTTCTGAAATTATCTTTCTTCTATCAATCTTGGCGTTGTTGAAAAATCTGTATATCCAGGCGGTGATTCGTACTATTCTCAAAAAATGGGAATAACGTCCAAATAAATTTTCATTTTCTCTTGTCGTACACAAGGTGTTCAGGATGGTCTTGCGCCTTTCAGAATAAACAATCTCCAAATCAGGGATAATGGTTGATTTGGGCCACTCTTCTTGAGATACCTTTAACCATGCAGGTCCCTCCCACCATCTTGTCTCCTTAAGTGATTCTGCTGAACATCCCCGAGATGGGAGGTCTGCCGGGTTTAATCGGCCTGGTATGTGGCGCCAAGATTCGGGGGAGCTAAGATTATGAATTTCCTTAACACGGTTCATCACAAAGGCTGCCCAGTTGTCTTCCCTTTGGATCCAACAGAGAGCATTGGTCGAATCGGTCAAATAAAATCTTGGAATTTCCTCAAATTCCAGATCTTGTATGACGTTAGCTGCCAAACGAGCTCCAATCAGACAAGCCAAAAGCTCCAATCTTGGGATGGCGAGTTTCTTCAGTGGAGCTACTCGTGTTCGAGCCTGTATCCATTGGATGTTCACTCTATCTTCCTTTTCAATGCGGAGGAAAATACAGGTTGCATAGGCAAACTGACTGGCGTCGCAAAAGATGTGGAGAGTGGTTTTCTCTACATAGGAGTCCTTAAAACAAAGCCATCTAGGAATTTCTATGTTAGGCAAGTGTTTCAGTTTGCTAAACCACTTCCAAAATCTTTGTATGAAACATCCAGGTAGGACTTCGTCCCATGTCAACTTCTGTATCCAAGTTTCCTGTAATATCAGCTTGGGAATTAAAGTCACAGCACAAGCAACTCCTAAAGGATCAAATATCTTGCTCGCTATTGAAAGTACTTTTCTCTTGGTGGTTGGTCCAATTAATTCAAAATCTTCCAAACCAATTGTCAGTGTGTCTCTATCAGTATTCCATGTTATTCCTAAAATGTTCACTTCCTTATTCAGTTGGTTCATAAGAGAAAAGTCTGTAACGTTACTCACCCAATCTCGGAGATTGAAACAAGCTGTAGAGAGCAGTTCAGTAGATTCTTTCACGAATTTCTCCGTTTCATCAACATTCTGAAAACTGGCTAAACAATTGTCAACATAAAAGGATGATTTCAACTGTTCAGCTGTGATTTTTAAATGTTCAGGAGCCTTATCTAAGTGGAGAGATAAGGTAGCCTTTAAAAGATACGGACTAGTGGTAATTCCAAAAACAACCCATTTATGTCGATACGTGATCAATCTTCCGTCTTCTGTGTGCCACAGGAATCGTAAATAATCTCGGTCTTCTTCTTTTATTCCAATTTGTAAAAATGCTTTCTCAATATCGGAAGAGACACCAACTTCATATTTCCGGAATTTATTTAAAAGTCTTGGTATAATTTCTATCAAATTGGGTCCCTTATCCAGACAGTCATTCAGGGAAAGTTTACCTCTCTTCCGGGCCGACGCATTAAATACTGGCCGTATTCTAGAAGTTTGACTGTTCCTTTTATACACTGGTCGATGTGGCAGGTAGTGTACACCATCTAGTTTATCCTCTCTGGCATACTCGATTATCCCCTGTTTCATCCATTCTTCAAAGATTTGTCCATACTCATTCATGTCTCCAACTTCTTCAAGTTTTATTCTTACAGAACTTAGTTGGTTTTCGGCTAGGTCTCTATTCGAAGGAATCCTTTCCTTGTCTTGCACCCAGGGTAGAGCTACCTCATAGCGCCCCTCGATATCTCGCGTCGTGGTGTGGGCGAAATGTTCCTCCATTTCAGCTTGTAATGACTGAGTCTTCTTCTCAACCTCCGCGTCAGAGACTCCAATTGCATCTAATTTCCACAAGTTTTCTAAATCCAAAGATAGAAGTGTGGTCACGCAAAGGGAGCTGATGTCACCTCTCACCTCCGTTGGAGGAATCTTTCCCATCACAGTCCATCCTAGTTTGGTACGGATCGCCACCAGTCCAGATGAGATTCTTCTCTGATCATCAGTTAGCAATCTCCCGGCGATGTCCGCGCCTATAAGGACTTCTATACGGTCTCTCATCAAATCAGACAGGTCGAGTTCTTCACTCCCTTCTAAAAATGATCTTGGACACACCGGAGGTATGCTTCCACAGATAAGGGGTTGACCTAGTGCTTCAAACTCACAGCGATAGGAATTATTGATGTCAGATAAATGAATGGTATAGACCTCATGTTCAACTACATCGGTACTCGATCCTCCAAACAAGGAATGCCGGAAGAACTCTCTCCTAGATTGTTCGTATTCCATTTCCATTGCTGTGCTATGTAAAATATATGATCTTTGGGATCCGGTGTCTATTATAGCCCGTGCCGTCTTCTCCGTTCTGTTCCCTTTGAGGGTCACTCTCTAAGTAGGCAACAAGAAGTCTGGAGAGGTTGATAAGTTGGCGAGAGTTTCATCTTGCACCGTTGGAGACTTAGAAGATCCACCTCGATCTAAAATCCGTTTTGTGCACATGACATCCAGGTGGGAAGACATGTTGCAGATCGAAAACCGGACTACATTTCTGCAAAATTTACTTAAATGAGAAGGCCGAAGACATTTTTAACAAACGCCTTTTTCTTCATGAGTTATCTCTTTTCGTTTAAACTCATATTAGCTGCAAAGTCACACTTAGGGCTTCCATGGTTGTCTTTACCACAAAATACGCATTCATTCGATTTGTGAACTGAATCCAAAAGTTCTGAAGCTGTCGCAATTGGTTTTTCATTGTAGAATCTTGTCTTTGGATGTTTGTTTACCAAATTAGGTTTAGAAGTTAATTCATTCCCGGTACCGATTTCGTTTCTAAAACTCCTCTCCTGTGCAGTTAATTGTCTTTCTAGAAAGGTAATCAAGTCATTAATTACGTAACCTGTCGGGAGTTCTTTGTTCAATTCCAAATTAAGGTCTGCAGGTAGAAGCTTTATTATTATCGGGCACAACAGTTGTCCGTAAACATCAATGAACACGTTTAGTGACTCGAGACTTCTTATTTGAACAGAAAGGTTGTCAAAAAGTTCGCGGAAGGTTCTTACATCGCTTGACGTTTTGAATGGTCTCATTGACAACAAATTGTTCATATGTCGGCTAATCAAAATGTCTTCTCGCCCAAATCTGTCTTTAAGCAATTTTATAGCTTTCTCATAATTGTCCGCAGATAAAGCGAAACCTTCGACTGTGTTTAGTGCAGTTCCGCCGAGATGTGACTTCAGATAGTTAAATTTATCGATCGAGCTCAGTGAGTTGTTCTGGTGTATAGCTGCATCAAAAGAATTCCAGAACGTCAGCCATTCACTAAAGTTTCCATAAAATTTCGATATCATCAATTTCGGAAGTTTCACAGTCGTGCAGGAAGGTACATAATGTCTCATTTCATTTTCATCTATTCGTGAGTTCGAATTCGGTATATTTTCGCCATGAAAATCTGATTGGCGAATCTTTTTATTTGCCCTAAAACTCCAAGTAAAATATTTCCCTCGATATTCCTCTACGCCCTGTAATTTCTTCTCTAAATCGTCAGTTTCAAGAAGCGTTTCTATTTTGTGATCCACTAATTTAAGTTCGTTAAATGATTCATTCAATTGTTCTAATAATTCTTCAAGATCAATTCTAATTAGCGTGTCAAGTCCACTTTCAATCTTATTGCATGTTTTCGTTAAATATGATCTGTTAATAGCACGCTTCTTTTTAAACGTAGAATTAATTCTTCCGCCATCTTGTAAACAAAGCAGCAAGTAGGGTTAGCTAGCGAGTTCCAAAATGGTCAGCTTAAAATGATTTTTTTTCTAGAATTTACCTTCAACTGTCCCGGCTGGAATGCCAAAAATATTGCGATTTCACCGCCACTCTGTGTTGTGACGACGATCTAAGTTCTATAGAGGTAGTCACTCACCTATATTCTTGGTCGGCGGGGTTGAAGGTTCAAAATTAAGGTGTCGCTGCTTATAGCACTATTAAAATGCTAGCCGAGTGACCCGGGCAACGCCCAGGGTTTACCCAAAGAGCCTGCAGAGACTTTAAAAGTATAGATTGACCATGTTTTGATGTCCTGAACTATAGCCTATCATATAACAAACTGTAATTCGACACTATCAATAATTCGACACTTCCGATAATTCGACCGTTTTAAAAATCAAATTTACACAGTCGATTGTTGTTTAAATACAACCTTACCGGTAAAAAGGTATTACAGAGGCGATGACAGCCACTGAAAATGTACAAAATTTATGTATAGAGAAATGGGAGAATTTAGTGAATGAAGAAAAGTCCAAAATCTAAATAATTGATAATAGTGTATTAACAAACAACTAATACAAAAAATTCCTTTGAGGTAAGAAACTATAGACATTAGTAAAAAGTTTATGAAAATAAATCAGAAAAAAGAGGTTGTCAACTATATTGCAGAGGAGACTACTTATAAAAGGAATTAATCTAAAGGACTCATTAAAAATTAATTTCTATTTTTATTCATACATGGGTTCAACTTTATATGTATTTTGTCCAAAATGTTCAAACACGTGAAAAAGCCGCATAGAGCTGTCCATGCGTATGTAGTAAGAACCCAAATATTATTTATAGTCATAGCAAAAGCCAACTTTAGTGAAAACTGATGCCTCTTAAGAATGAAGGGAAGGCTGATATCTGAAGGAGCAAAATATATTTTTGGCACCAATACAGTGTGTCCAACATTGGTCCCGGTCAGTATTTGTGCTTCAACTCTACTTGTATGCCATCCAAAGTTCACACACGTGAAAAAGCCACATAGAGCTGTCCATGCATAAATGCAGGTTCTTGTAGCAAGAAACTCACTCTAGTAAAGGTTTGGCCTTAAGCCTTATTTATAGTCATAGGAAAAGCCAACCCTATTGGAAACTCTTGCCTCTTCAGAATGAAGGGAATGTTGATATCTGAAGGAGCCAAAGATGTTTTGACACCAATACAGTGTGTCCAACATTGGCCCCTGTCAGTATTTGTACCTCAAGGACATGAGAGCACATGCACTGTATCACCATACATGTACCATTGTAAAGACCCTGCTTAAGATTAAAATTTCTCAGAAGCATAACAATAGCACCAACCTAGAGTATAACTGGTGTGGAGGCATTCTTCTGGGAGTAAGGCTATTGAAAAATTCAATAGGAAGTTATTTTGCTCCTCCACAATCTTACACTCCACACTGTTAACACTGAGGAAACCCTGACTCGTGTTTGGTAAGCAATTTCAAGAAAGAAACTATAGGTATTGGTTGAAGAGTTTAAAAATATATTTTTTGAGTGAAAAAAAAAAGACACAAATCAGCAAATAAAATTGCAAACAATACTACTATATCACAGATAAGACAACATATAAAAGGAATGAATTCATTTAAATGACCTCATTAAAACGACATTTATAGTTTTATATATAAAAATATAACCTCGATAATTCGACCAAGTTTTGTTGTCCTTACCTACAGCCTATTAAATAACAAATTTAATTTGACACTATAGATAATTCGACCATGTTTTGTTGTCCTGACCTACAGCCTATCATATAAAAAACTGTAATTAGACACTCTCGATAATTCGACCATGTTTTGTTGTCCTGACCTACAGCCTATCATATAAAAAACTGTAATTCGACACTCTCGATAATTCGACCATGTTTTGTTGTCCTGACCTACAGCCTATCATATAAAAAACTGTAATTCAAGAGTTTAAAAATATATATTTTGAGTGAAAAAAAAAAGACACAAATCAGCAAATAAAATTGCAAACAATACTACTATATCACAGATAAGACTACATATAAAAGGAATGAATTCATTTAAATGACCTCATTAAAAACTACATTTTATATATACTTGGGTTCAACTTTACATGTATGCTATCCAAAGTTCGCACACTTGCAAAAGTCACATAAAGTCGTCTGTGCGTAAACCCAGGCTCTTGTAGCAAAGGTTTGGCCTTGAGCCCTCTTTATAGTCATAGCAAAAGCCAACCTTAGTGAAACATAAAGCCTCTCTAGAATGAAGCGAAAGTTGGTATCCGAAGCAGAGGAAAACTATAAAACTGAAAGCCAGGACAGGCATAAAAAGAAAATTCCAAGCATGTGAGGAAACAATTGATGAAAAAAAAAAGGATTCCAAAAAAAATACTGCAAAAAAGAAACCAGACACAAAAAGCAACAATTGAGTACACAAATACAGCATCAGCCTATTTATGAGAAGAAAAAAAAAAAGACAGACACAAAAATGGAGCTAAATTCAAATGAAAAACTATAACAAATTAATAAAAGAAAATAAGACCTAATCCAAATAATTTAATAAAAAAAAACGGCACACACTATTAAATTATTTGGATTAGGTCTTATTAATGAGAAAAAAAAAGATGCCAAAGAGAGATGAAAAGATGCCAAAAAAGATAACCAGATACAAAAATTGTGCTAAATTCAAATGAAAAACTATAACAAACACTTATAAAAGATAGAATAAAAGTAATAATTCAATCTACAATTCGAAAAATAATATAACCTGGTGAGTTCCCAGAAAAGGTTAACTTTGGTAGGCGGCGCTGTACGTTGACACCGCCGTACCTTCGAGCTGTTTTACACGAGTTCCCAGAAAAGGTTAACTTTGGTAGGCGGCGCTGTACGTTGACACCGCCGTACCTTCGAGCCGTTTTACACGAGTTAAAGCGAAGATTTTGGACGTAGTGATTTTTACATTTCGATCTTTTATATTAATATATATATACTTACTATTTCGAATTATTTTTCTAAAAACGAACATTTTTTTTTTTAATTATCTGAAACTAACCTAATTCAACTTATCTAAAACTAACCTTATTTAGCGATTAAACTAACATAATTTAACCTATTTGAATCTAACCTCATATACACTTTTACACTACCTTTTCATTTCAAAATTAAATTAAAATAAGTTTATATTAAATAATAACATTTTTAAAAATCGACTTTCTGGTTCACACTTTTGTATCTAATCAATTATGTATTTCTTTATTTCGCTCTATAAAAGTACGCAATTCAAAATAAAGGAATTGATGATGATAAATGCAATAAATCTACGATTGTAAAATAGATTAAATTAAAAAATAAAAATAACTGTTAACATTAGGAAAATAAAAACAGGCCTATCATACGAAGAAAAAAATAACGAAAATTTTGGTATATAGATCGTTATGTGTAGTTCAGAATCTTCGGAGGAGATAGCTCAGGACTTTACAATGGAAAACTCTGTTACGGTATTATCTATATAGATTAGACGAAAACAGGAGGGAAATTATATTTATTATAATTTAAGAAAATAAGTAAAGTATTATTTAATTAATTATATATTTAAATATTTACACTAAAAGATTCGGAGATCAGGGCAAATTCTAGCGTTCGAAAGTTGTTTACAGGTTCTTCTGTATTTGTTTTCTCATTTTAGCCGCTGCATCCCCGTAGCCGCTTCCGCCGGCCTCCCATTGGCTGCTTCGGACGCCTTCTTTTCCAACAATAGCAAACATTTTAGCGCTATTCTATCAACTTTTGAATTAAAATTGTAGATGGAATTGGACGAAAGAATATCGAATGTTATTTTAAAAATGTAAATAATTATTAATGGACTATGGACTAGACGTAATTCTGATTCATAGAAATGATAGAAAGGAAGAATGCCCTATAGCTTTTGCTTCTAGAACATTAACTGAAGCGGAAAAACGTTTCTCTCAACTAGAAAAGAAAGCGTTGAGCATAACTTTTAGCGTTGAGAAATTCAGACAATACTTACCGGGACGAAAATTTGTATTGGTCACAGAAAACCGACCCTTAATTAATATATTTTCACCTCATAAACCAATTCCCATATGTGCTTCATCCAGAATTAAAAGATAGTCCTTAAATTAGCTGCATGTAATTATACTGTGGAATTTCGAAAAACTAGTGATAATTCCAATGTTGACGCATTGTCACGTCTTCCTTTAGAATCGAGTTTCAGGGAGTCTCTTGATGAAGACCAGGTACTTCTTCTTAGGAATTTGAATGAGGTACCGTTCTCTTTTATGGAGGTGGCATATGAGACGCCCCTAGATAAAATACTGTCTATAGTATTAAGGAATGTTAGAGAAGGCAACTGTGTGGAAATTCACAAGGGTACCGAGAGAAAACCCACTAGCTCCTCATTATAAGATCAATGAGGAATTAAGTTTGGAGTTTGGTTGTCTTCCTCACATGGGGATTGTTAAAATGAAGATGATTGCCAGAGGGTATTTTCTGGTGGCCAGGCATGGGCAGTAACAACGAAGAGTTAACTAGAGAATGTAGAGTATGCCAAGAATCGGCAAGCTTGCCCCTGGCTACCACCTCGGAATGGACTTGGCCCGAAAAACCGTGGCATCGACTTCATCTTGATCTAGCGGGTCCGTTCAAGGGAAGAATATTTTTGGTTCTTGTGGACGCATACTAAAATTTGATAGAAATTTTTATCCTTAAAGATATAACAAGCAAAAGGATTATAAGTCATCTTAGAGAAATTTTCGCCAGATTTGGATTGCCCGAATTCTTGGTTACAGATAACGGAAGACAGTTTGTCTTCCGTGAATTCGAGCAATTTACCAAAGTGAATGGTATGCGGCACACTAAGACCAGTCCGTATAATCCTAGTACAAATGGTTTAGCTGAGAGATATGTAAGAGAGTTTAAAAACCTTTTGAGAAAGAATAATGGGAAGGATGATTTAGAGACGAATCTACAAAGATTCCTATTTGCTAATAGAGCATTCCCCCAAACTGTAATAAAGGAATTCTTCCGCGGAACTGCTAATGAAGAGAAGTTTAAGATCAAGAATCTCGAATTTAATACCAAGTTGGAAATCCGCGAGAGGTATATCATGAGGCCGTTAGAAGGCAGGAGCAGTTTACTACAGGTTGCGAGGTTTATTTCCGCAACTATGCAACTGGACCTAAACGGGAAAAAGGTACCATTTTGAAATTATTGAGCTACCGTCACTACCTTATAAGTTGATAGGGCGTCGTGTATAAGAGGCATATAAATCAATTGCGACCTGTGAGAAAGAAACAAGTGGAGACAAGAAATTTGATACTTCCTCGAACATCAGGAGAGAAGCCTGTAGGTAGAAGTCAGAAATAAGTGAAAAGGAGGTTCCAGAGGTTACATCAGGAAACAAGGAGGAGACTACTTTTGTGCACGTACCCTCTTTCACTCCTAGACCAGGGCCTGTTGCTGTGCACGTGCCCTCTTGCACTCCTAAACCGGAGCCTGCCGCTGTGAAAGTGCCCGTCCGCAGTCCTAGACCTCAGAGATCCAGGAAACCCCCAGACCGACTTGAGTATTATTAAGGGGGGAGATGTGTTGTGTATGTAAATAGATGAAGTTTATTTGCATTCTTTAAAGTCTCATTATGTAAGAATATATGTGTATATAAATTGGACATTTTTGTTGGCCAAACGAAAAGAGTAAGAGCTAAAAAAAGAGGCATGGTCAAGTTTGAATTGTTGTACTTCTAATTACGACACAACCTTAACAACATACATCCTCACTGAAGACACAAAAGTTGCCTGTTATGCAAATTATATAGCCATATGGCACACAAGTATCAGTATAGAAATATAAAAAAAATACTGAACACATCAATGAGAGGACTGGAGAAGTGGGCAATTTATAGCAAATTTATAAGCAAATTATAAGGTGTATATAAATATTATTTCAAACACAAGGTAATAAGACCTAATCCAAATAAATAAATAGTGTGTAACGTTTCGGTAACAACAATTTGGTCTTAATACCTTGTGTTTATAATCTATAATCCAAATTGTATCTTATCAAAACATTTCAAAGTTATTATAGTTAAAATTATCAAATTCATTATTCATTAGTTAAATAAAATTTTAATTTCTTCTAATAGTTATCTGAGAAAAGTATATTATCATTTTAAAATCTTACCTGTGAGTTTTCTGATTTCATTTTCAGCTCCGACAAATAAGAAAAGGTAGATTATAACAAAAAGCACCGTTCCCCATGGCCAGTACATTGTAACTGAACCCTATCAGTTCTTATCAACAACGACGGCCAATATTCTACAGTAAAATACCTTTTTCACACTTGACTATTGACCATATTGTTGCATCAATGCGCCCTACATTTATTCACAATATTCTATGATATTTAATATTTATTTAAAACCGATTTATTTATATTATCATCATTTCTTTTTATAGTTTCATTCCTTTTGTAACATTGTTATTGTATATATATCTTGATTGGTTATTTGAGAGAGAGAGGAAGACTGCGGAGAGATCACGACCTACGAGGAAGACGATGAATAAATAAACACAATAACTTTAAAAATATAATTTATTTTAAATTACTTTATTTATTTGCTTTAAATATGGAAACCCGCTCAGGAAAGGTTTATAACACCAAGAAGGGAGAAACCAATGTCGACGACCCTACAAAGCTGCAACTTGGTGCAACAATATATTAACCCTATTTATTATACAAAATTAATATATAATTAAATTTTATTTTTGACGTGACAACGTCTTAAATTAGGTTGCGGCTGGGAGTCACTTATGAAAAAGTGTAACGCCCGGTAACGTTACGATGAGTCATCGAACGAGAGTGCTGCGCGCGCAGCTGCGCGCGCAGCGCTAGAGAATTAGGCGCATTGAATCGGCGCATGCTTGTCTCTGTCTTTGTCTTTCTCGAACGTTCTTGGCGTTGGAAAAACAAGAAAGCGTCATAATACAAGTTCACACGTGTGGTTAAAGTATCGTCAGCTGTGTCTGTAGTGAAAATGTGGAGTGCTTAGATTCGTCATTTACAACAACTACAACAATAAAGGTAAATAATTGTACACTGATATTTCATTATCGTAAACTATGATTGATTGATTAATTGTTAGATTGACACAAAAGTTGAGAAACTGAGTTTATAGGTTATGTCATACTATTGATAAATGTTGATAGTGTTAAGTAAATTATTAGTTTAAAATTAATTAATTAATTAATTATTATTTTACAAATTTTAAATAGTTTCAAATTTATTTAGCAAAAATTTGAACCTTCGATCTGAATAAATGTTTTGATTTTCGAATTGATTATTTAAAATTACAAATATTAAGAAAAAGTTGCAGATATAAGAAAACTTTGTTAAAACTGTGTTGAGCAAGAATTTTAACATCTAATATAAGTAAATGTTTTAATTTTCAAATTCATCATTTACAATTACAAATTTTATTTAATTTCAAATTTATTTAGCAAAAATTTGAACCTTCGATCTGAATAAGTGTTTTGATTTTCAAATTGATTCTTTAAATATCGCACTTATTGAGTCCAGGCACAAATCTGAAGTCTGGTGCAAAGAGAACGTACCCAACGCTATCAGATTGTATTACAGCAACCATGAAGTAGATTCATACAATCGAAACGCAATTCAAAACGCACACAACTGTATCGCCACTGATATTATGCTTGGGTATTCCAGCAATTCTGAAAAGAGCCGGGAGCAAGGGAAACTTCACAAGATGTCGGTTGCAGAAACCGACGGATTGCCATACATGTTGCCATTAGCAGTAGGATATCCGTACATGATTACATCTAAAATAGACGTCGCCGATGGATTGGTAAATGGGGCTATTGGAGTTTTGCTATACATCGAACGTCAGCCAGCCAATGCAGATGACCGTTCTGCTCCAGGAGGACCATCGACCAGCACAAGTTTGCCGCCAGCTGAAGATGAAATCGCCACTCTATGGTTCCAGTTTGAAGACAAAAATACGGGTACCAAAGCAAAAATCAAATGTCGACCACATGTGCACAGCAAACCAAACACCTTATCCGTCGATTGGGTGCCAGTGCACAAGAAAGTGGTAAACATTTCGTTGACAAAAACAGTGAAGTGCAAGCGAAAACAATTTCCTTGCGTGCCTGCTTGTGCAATTACGATCCACAAGGCCCAGGGTGGGACGTTTACTACAATTGTTTACAAGTACTCCTCAAACCAACCACAGCAATTGGTATATGTAGCCATGAGCCGCGTCACAAGTATCGACGGATTGTACATCATAACAGAAAAGGACTCCCCATTGGTTTTCAAACATGGCCGAGATGGAAACGACTCACAGACTACTCGAGATATTCGCAATGAATACTTACGACTTCGTGGACACACTCTAGACACAATTACCAAACAAGCCGTAAAATTCTGTGACGACGCAACCGACGCTGGACAACTTATTGTAACGAACATCAACTGTCAAAGTTTAAGTGCCCATGCCGCGGACATTGAAACAGATACAGTGATACCACGATCAGACTATTTAGTATTGACTGAAACGTGGATGCGCGACACTTGTGAACCAACTCCAATCAAGGGTTATGAGTGCGTATCCAGGGAAAATAATCGACCTAACTCAGATACCAACGCGGCTGGTGGAGTGGCGATCTATCGTAAATTATCATCGACATCTACGGCGGAAGTGTTCCAAGTTGCGATTACAGACGTAACTCGTGTCATTAAAACCAAGGGTGACATGTGCATGACTGAAGTTACTTGCTTCGCCGCTAATACTAGCTTCAAGTTTATACTCGGTGCTGTATATATTCATCCAGGAGTTAGTATGCAGGATATTGGAATGTTACTATGGCAAGGACTCGGTCCGTACATTCACAACAGCCAGTACGTGCCACCGTTCGTGCAAATTGATTCTAGTATACCGATTCTTCTGTGTGGTGATTTTAACAAAAACGTAAAGCCTGACAACTCGTTTCTTAATTTCATGAAAAATACGTATAATCTTGATTGCGTATCAAACGTTTCTAAGTCAACTACGTTAAAAGGAACAACTATCGACTTGACTTTCGCAAGACACATTACAGCAGAAAACACTTCCTTTCATTTCATATTTCTCCTATCATCGTCCTATCCTCAACAAAATCACTCAAATAGGAATTAGTTAAGTTTAAGTTTACATGTACAATGTTTTAGTAAACAAAATATATTTCTATAGTTAAAATTTGTGCAATTCTTATTTTCATTCAATTCCTTGTTCCTATTGTGCAATTTAATTATATTCATATCAATAAATATTCTACCGTTGTCACGTAAAATCTTCGCCCGTATAACCGAATTTACAGGCAACCATTTTTTACTAATTATTCTGTAAAGCGTGATCAGGTTCTCATGTGACCTAATTGCAAGAAAATGATTCAATAAAATTTACCAGTAATCCATTTTAACAAGTTTTTCTTGTGAGGCTTGCGAGTATAGACAAGTTCGTGTGTTTTGATAAAGTTGGCGCTACTAATTTAATATTTAATTGTTCATCTGTTAACATCATCATTTTGTAACGTTATCATAGGGCTTTCTTTTCAGTTACGTAAATTTATTTAAAGTGTAAACAACCTAGTTTCTTTCTTTTTCTTGAGAATAAAGATACTTCGGCCAGTAAATCTTTTTATTACCTCGACGTTTTGACAAAATATTTTTGTCCTCGTCAGGAGAAAACAAAAATTAAACATATATCAAGGCGTTTTTCAACGTCGAGGTAATAAAAATATTTACTGGCCGAAGTATCTTTATTCTCAAGAAATATGAATGCCGGCCAGGCAGCCTCAATATTTACAATAACCTAGTTTCTGTTTCTTATTTTTATTTCCTTACATTTTGTTTCAAAAACATTATATAAAATACTGCATTACTAATTTCACAAGAGCCTGTAATTTTCATAATATTTTTATTTTATTATAATAATTATTATTTTTTAAATATATTATTATCAATAATTATTTTTGACCAATGAGAATTTGTTTTTATGTGATTTACAAGAATTTGTATATTAAATTAAATATAGAGCGAAGATATGATGTCAAGTAACAAGCCATCAGGCGTGAAACGAAATCGCTCCGAGATGGACTCTGACCCTAAACATCTCGATTTCAAGTTCGGTCAAATCTCTTGCGCCTTCAACACCGGCGTGAATCAAATAAATACGCTCGCTACCAAGGCTAAATTAAATGAAGATCTACGCAGAAGCCTCATAAAAACTCTTCACTCCGCTCTGACCTGCGCTGAGCTGGCTCTCCAGGATGCCTACACTGGTATCAACCTCGCACAGTCTCGCCCCAAGCCAATGGCAGAGACACCTTCCAGACCCTCATATGCTGAAAGAGCAGACATGACCAAACCCCTAGCGCCTGTCTCCTCGAAGGTTAAACCAACCTATAACAACGTGGCAAGAGACTTTGAATCCCATGTCGTAATTAAATCCATAAATCCTACTAAGGAATCTCGAGAAATCCTCCGCGAAGTAAAGTAAAAAAACCCTTCTCTCTTTGCCTCAAACTAGGTAGCTGCTTCAGTGAAAGGTAAAGGGAAGCTGGTCATCCACACTAAAACCAAACATGTTGCCGCTGAGCTAGCATCCAAGCTGAACAATGCAATGCCATCCGAACTGTCTTGTCAAGAACGTCCAACGATCCACCCCAGATACTGTATCTTTGGGGTAGAAGACAGCACCAAAAATGAAGAAATCCTTAAAGTCTGGAAAACAACCCATCATTCAATAATCTACCAGGGAAAAGACACTTCAGAATTGCACATCGACCGAAACCCAATCCAAAAGGTTACACCACAGTATTCGTCGAAGTGGACGATGGTGCCGCCAAGACTCTGCAACAACGTGGTAAGATCCCCATCGCAAGCTCAATACACCGTTATGAGAAAAGCTATTCTCTGAAGCAGTGTTACAGATGCTTCGGTTTCAACCACCGCGCATCGACCTGCCAAGCCGCCAACCCCATATGCTACAAATGTGGTACAACAGGACACGAGGGACATGAATGCCCAAGCAACACACTGATATGTCATAACTGCTCCAAAAAGGTAGGAACCTCATCTGAAGCACTAACCCACCAAGCCACATCCCGCGCATGTCCCTTGGTTAAGGCACAAATATCCAAGATTAGAAAATATGATTAAACCCCTCAAAGTTCTACAGGCCAACCTCAGAAAGTCACCCGATGCTGTTCTGGAACTTTCCCAAATGGCAATCAAAACACAATCAGACGTAATCCTGCTCCAGGAACTCCCCCGAAACTTCAGATGGCCCAATATAACATTTTTAACGTTTGCTCCACCAGGTAACTACATCCCCTCGGGATTAGTTATTCGCGCCACCCTTCATCCTGTACAGGTTGATTCCTCCGACCCAAACATCACTGCTGCGATGGTCTGGCTAGGCAAACAAGCCCTCTTAGTTTGTTCAGCCTACTGGCACCATGATACAACAGAATATGACTTTCTCCCGACCCTCGAATCCATCATTACCACATGTGCCATACCAAGTGTTTTAGGCATGGACGCCAACGCCCACTCCCCTACCTGGGGTCTCGGTGCAGTCCGTGATGCTCGAGGCGCTAGTCTGGAAGCATCTTCTATGCTCACAAACTTACACTTTCTGGGAGCTCCTGTGCAATACACTTGGAGCAACGGACACCAGTCTTCCTCCATCGATGTAACCTTGGCTTCCAGTTCCCTAGCCGCCCGAGCAACTAGAAAATGCCTTCCTGAAATGGCATTCACAGACCATTTACCGATCCTCACTACAATCTAAGATACAATATTCCCAGCGCAAAATACTTCCTGGGCTGAATCGACGTGTGTGGAAAGCGCCTTCACTGCATTCCTTGGCTCCTCTCTGCAACATGCAGTCTCACGTCTCCATGCCGCATCAACACACCAGGATATAGATGATGTGGTGCATATTCTTACCAAAATCCTTCAAGAGGCCTGCAACATATCCATGAAGAGGAAAAAGAAGGACAACAGACCATCAAAACCCTGGTGGAATAAAGACTTAGCAAAACTCGGCAATGTAGTAGTTTCTCTAAGGCGCCTTTCGCAGTGCACATCCACGCCCATTAGAAACTTCTTCAAAGGGCTCTACAGAGCATGTCACAACAGGTTGAGAGCCGAGATAAGACGAGCCAAACACCTATCATGGATAAACCTCTGTCAAGAAGTATCCTCAGCTGCTTGGAGCTCTGTCCACAAATATATTTCCAAAGGACGAAGCACCCAAAGAGGACCTCCACTGCTAAAAAAATCTGACGGAACCCCCTATACACCAGAGGAAACCTGTGAAAAAATCTTGCAGCACTTTTGTCTGCCTGACACACCAATATCTCAGCCTCGGCCCTTAATACAGTTTTCTAGCCTCATTGAGCCAGACTTCACCGACGCTGAAGTACTTCGGGCCATCAAATGCTGTGGACTCAAGAAATCTCCAGGCCCTGATCGACTTGGAGCAAAGTGCCTTCAATTAGGAGGTCCTCCCCTACATAAACTACTTGCAGGACTTTTTACCAAGTGTTTAAGATTCGGCCATTTTCCATCACCCTGGAAAATCGGCCTTTTAGTCCTCATACCCAAACCGGACAGCACAGCAGAAAACCCACTGGAAAGATTCCGCCCAATTGCTCTCCTCAACACCCTAGCCAAGGTATTTGAGCGTTGCATTTTGGCTCGACTACAATGGCTAGCAGACCGGCACAATTGGTTTTCACCCCTCCAATTTGGATTTGTTCCTTGCCGTTCGGCCGAAAATGCCCTAGCTGCAATAAACCAATTCATAGACAGGGACATGGAAGAGGGGGAGAAAACACTAGTTATCAGCCTAGACATTAGAAGAGCTTTCGACACCGTACATAGGTATTCTATCATTGAAGCCCTACGAGAGGTTACCTGCCCTGAGGAATTACTACAACTAATTACCAGCTATTTAATAAATAGAAAAATGGCCTATAGCGTATGGGAACACACTGCTCACATTCTGTCACTCCGTGGAGTCCCACAAGGAGCGGCTTTAAGTCCCTTCCTCTTCAATATGATTGCAAGAAAAGCATTTACTTTGCAAAAACCTAGAAAGAGCGAATTAGTGGGCTTCGCAGATGATTTCACACTAATGGTGCAGGTGGCCCCAAAGCTTCCTAAATGTCAAATAAACAATTTTCTTGAAAATTTCTCACAATGGTGCAGAAGGCATGGAATGTTGGTAAATCCTCACAAGACTCAAGCATGCATGTTTTACAGAAACAAACCAAGATGGCCAAACAAGGACAGCATTCGACTTCTTGACCAGCCCATTGCAATCAACAAAACAATTAAAATCCTTGGTATTACCTTTGATTCAAAGAGACAATTTATTAAACATCTCAATAACAGTTTACTCAAATACCGATGGATACTCCCAAGGCTCACTAGCACCATAAAAGGGCAATTTGGTTCAACCTTCAGTTCCGGACACAAAATTTACAAGAGAGTCGTTCTCCCAGCGCTACTGTATGGCTCTGGTGTCTGGGGAAAACGTGCATATGACACAAATGGGGCTCGTAAGCTACGTAGTCTCCACTACAAATATGCGAAAGCAATAATAAGAGGTGGTCCATGCACACCGACAATACCAGCTATTTCATTGACGGGTTGTCCCCCCCTCGATATCTCTATAATGGCTCACATAGAATATTTAAAAACTTTTAAAAACGGGCCACTACGAATCACGCCCAAGTCCTTCCTTTTTACCCTATCCTCCATTACGGAAGATAATCTATTTTACCAAATCACTACAACTAAATGTCACCACCATTTACACAGACGGATCCCAATCATCAGAAGGAGTTGGGGCTGGAGTCATCCTACCACCTCCTCTACAAACCATACAACTTAAACTCCACCAGGAGTGCTCAGCGTTCCAAGCTGAACTGCTTGCCATTCTTTACGCAACAAAAATCACCATGAATTTCCCGAAAGAACACTTTATCATTGCCTCAGACTGCCAATCAGCTCTATCAGCCATATGTAGGTCTTGGCCCCCAAGAACACAACTAATTGCGGAAATAATCTACAACCTGCATTTTTCACCAAATGTGCAACTCTGCTGGATCAAAGGCCACAGCGGTATTCCAGGAAATGAACTGGCGGATCAGGCGGCAAAGGCTGCAGCACATTCTAATTTGCCACTATCCTTTACCACTCTCCCAAAGATCGTCGCGCGCGGTAAAAAAGAACAGATAGCCCTCAAAATGTGGACAGACCTCTACATCCAAGATTACTCCACCAGAAATCTACGAAGATTTGCTGCTACCCCGAAACTACTCCTCCAAATGCTTCGAAACATCAAGCATGGATCTACCTCCACACAAACCTGACCGGCCATGGTTACATTCAGGCAGACCTTGCAACGGTATCGAAAGAAGACCCAACTTGCCCCCACTGCCAAGATGAAGACCAAACCGTAGACCACCTCCTCTTCACTTGCCCAACCTTCCAATACCAAAGATTCCAGACAGCCACTCTCCTAGGTATCACCAACATATGTCCAGCATCCCTAGAAAATCTCCCAAGAAAGAAATCTGCCTGGCGACACCTCATTAATTGGACTTCCACTGGCATTGTATATAAATCCAAGAAGACTTAGGTCAGAAGGACATCCCGGGTAGTTGGCGACTTCTGTACGCTCCAGGAACCTGGGTTACTTAAATAAATGAAAAAAATATATTAAATTTAAATACTAGAGATAAAACGTTAGGAGAAAAGATTTTTTAATAATCAAATAAACATGCGACAAGCTTTCGGGCAGTCACGCCCTTCGACAGGTCCTCCTTTTCTCCTTACGTTTTATCTCTAGTATTTATAATCAACGGAGAAAGTTTTCATGTTATTTTGATATATTAAATTTAGTGTGCAATAAATTGATAAAGAGGGAGCAATCTCTCGAAATAATTTGAAAAAAAAAAATCTTTACAGATCCAGGTACGCCCTTTTATATAAACCTAGTTTCTATTTGATCCTAAAATGTTAACTTTTGTACCAAATAATGTGTTTTTGCGTGGAGTGAAACTACGTTTCTTCAATATGAAGAAAAAAGCAGCTGAGAGTTTTGTATTTATAGTAAGTTTAAGGTGACCATGCTTTAGCTGAACAAACATGCAAGAAATGGTTTTTACCGTTTAAAAGTTGAAATTTTGATATAGTAGATGAACAAAAACCAGGAACACCATCAAAATTAGAAGATGAAGAATTAGAGGCAAGGCTAAATGTATATCCAACACAAACGCAAAAGGAACTCGCAAAAACACTTGGAGTAACTCAACCAGCCATTTTTCATTGCTTGAAAGAAATGGGAATGATCAGAAATATGGAAAATTGGGGGGGCTAGATGAATTGAACCCAAGAGACGTCGAACGCCATTTTTTCACGTGTGAACAACTGCACCAACGTCTAGAAAGAAAGGGGTGTTTGTATCGAATTGTAACTGGTGGTGAAAAGTGGGTCTAATACGATCACCCAAAATGTAGGGCAATGTGTGGATACCCTGGCTTTGCCTCATCATCGATGGCCAACCCGAATATTCATGGCGGGAAGATTATGCTGTGTATTTGGTGGAACCAGACAGAAGTGGTATATTATGAGCTGTTAAACCGAACAAAGGTATCACAGGGGAGGTCTACTCAAGATAATTGATGCGTTTGAACCGAGCATTGCAAGAAAAACTGCTGCAATACGCCAATAGACATGACAAAGTTATTTTGCAACATGATAATACTCGGCCACATGCTGCAGCACACTTACATAGAAACGCTTAAATGGGAAGTCTTACCCCACCCGCCATATAGCCCAGACATCGCTCCTTCTGATTATTATCTCTTTCGATCAATGCAACATGGCCTGGCTGACCAGCACTTCTCCAATTATTATGAAGTCAAAAAATGGATAGATGAATAGATAGCAGCCAAAGAACCGATCTTTTTCCGCGATGGGATCCGTCAATTTCCATAAAGATGGGAAAAAGTAGTGGCTAGCGACAGACAATACTTTGAACATTGAAATTCTAACCAATTTTCCACAATTAAGCTCCAAGTTCGAAAATATCTCACGGACTTATTTATACTCTTACTATCATTGTTTAAGTATCATTTAGCATTTTTATAATTCGTAAAACACTCTAAATTATTATTTGAACATTAATATGAATAATGACTTTTATTTTATTGTAACTTATTTATAATATTTTATAAAACGTTTCTAATATGAAACAATACATTTGTTATACACTTACTTCATAATATTTTTATATCCTTTTACGCACAGTATTTAAAATCTATCTTTTATTTTATTTTATTTTTCATTATCCTTTGTAAATGTGGTATAGGCCATGGTAATCATGGTTTGTAGTTAGAGACTGCTTTTACTATAAGTGCACCACATATCTACACATGTGTAAAGCAGTTCAATGTTGCACTTTAAAATTTTCCAGAGAGCCCTATTTGGTTACTTACACTTGCTGGTGGGGTTGGACCTTTGCAAAAAACAGGGCCCATTGAAGCTTTTTTTAAATAAGAAAAAGGTGTCTAATGCGGGATTTGATCCCGGGACGTAGCGTTCAAAAACCAACAGTTTAGACCACCCTTCCACCTACCCTTCCTCCATTTTATTTTGTGAATATGAAATATCTTATAATATTTTATTTTTATAATTTTAAATATTTTTACTTCAGAAAAGTGCATAATTGTTGGTAAATTAACCCAATTTTATATTTTATGATTGTAACACCTTAATATTTTATTTATTTATTTAAGAGTTGGAAGAGACACGCCATATCCACAATTTGGATAATTGCGTGTATATCTGAAATTATATACAATTAACACAATTGAACATTGGGAAGCATGAGAATTACACGTTCGATGTCAAATTATGCTATAGTAATTTGAAATAGTAGCTTGAAATATATACAGTCAACACTTTCGCCTTAAAATATACAGCTTGCAGATTATATTAAGCTTGATGTATTGGTCTTTATTGCAAGCAGCTTGTTTTGTATTAGTCAGGTAAAGTTGGTTTTCTTCCCTTAGATCAGAAGTTAATGGACAGTTTACCAGAAGGTGTTCAGGGGTTTGTTTTTGTGTCCACAAGTGCATGCAGGTGAACCAATTTTGCCAATTCTAAACAAATATGTGTTGAAGTCACCATGTCCAGTAAAAAAATTGAACGTTCAACTCATTAATATAATATTCTCTCAGTTTTGGTATATACTAATATGTCACACATAATTTCTTTTATCTAATGTATTCATTACGTTTGTCAATCACTATCTCAACATACTAACGTTCCAATTTATCACACATTCCTATCCTAGGACGCTTTTATTTTTCCGTTTATCATTACTCTTCACAATTCATTCCTTTCATACTTCATCCCTAAGGTTATAAATAATCGTTATTTTTCCTTAAAATAAATTACAATTATTCGTTCAGAAGAAATACATGCGGGATAATTTTCAAAGGTCGTTATACAATTTATCACACATCTTTCAAGATATTTTTATAAGGCAACTTCACTTTTCCTCTTCTGCTAATGTAATTGTAACATGTTCAATTTCTATAATAGTTCAAAGAACGTTTCCATAAATATATCTGAATGGAATTTAGCAATATTGTTCATTTGATAGAATTCATGACAATAAAATGGTATTTAAATATTATTTGAATAAAATATTCAACTTTATATTTATCAAATTTTTTCATTGATAACAAAGTAAAACGAAACAAATTCTCGGTTGATGGGAACTACCCATGTGTTTATTTATCTTTGTAGATATCGCTGATGTTTGAGAGAGTTATCTGTAGACATCTGTTGTTTGATCCCACCAGACTGTAATCAGGGATCCAGTAATCCGAATTCATCCACCACCTTTGGTTAAAAAAACTCCTTTTTTAACATATGCAAATTATTAAATAATTAAAACTTCCAGGGCTAAGTTTCTTGTTAAACTTTTTATTTTCAAGTCTTCGGAATTGTCAGTCCTTCAACAGGAGTAACAGTTACAATTTGAATAAAGAAACTTTCTTTTTTTGACGTTGAATTAGTTGTTCACACATGAAAAAACGGCGTTTAACGTCTCTTAGATTCAATTCATATGGCTACAAATTCTCTACTTTTAGGTCATTCCCATTTCTTTTAAGCGATGTGAAATGGCTGGTTGAGTGATTTCAAATGTTCAAAACGCTCCGGTTCTTTTTTCTTCTTAAAACTCAACATTGCCACTTTTAAACCGTGAGACCCACTTATTTCAAGTTCGTTCAGCTAAAGCATGGTCAACATAAACTACGTTGCTTCTCAGCAGCTTTTTTCTTAGTATTGAAATAATGAAATAAAACTTCCCACTAAAACATATTATTTGTACAAGAGTTGACATTTCAGGAAACAAAAACTAGGTTGTTTACAATTCAGAAAATCATTGTTACTAAAAAAAGAAGCCTCATTATGATGTTTCAAAATAATGGGCTTTTCAGATGAAACAATGTGGTAATAAACTAGTAGCGCCATATTTATCAAACCACACAAATTTATTTATATATTTATATGATAAAATATATTTCCTAAAAGTATTTATTTTCATTATTTTCTGAGACAAGCATTACCTTTCTCAAATATTATTAATTTTCTACATTTACCAATATATCTTCATAAAATTGTCTTTTTTAAACTTGATTAGCAACCAAATTGTTTTAAATGGTAAAATATCTTATATTATTCACTCTCTTCTAAGGAAATAGAATTTTCAATTGATCTTCAAATGAACTCTGAGTTATTGAAAGATAAAATATTATTCATTGCATCTAATAAAGAGAAAATATAATGTTCAATGTTCTACTAAGTAATTTTTTCAATATTGTTTAAAATATATAGATATAGCTTCCTATGCATAAGACTAGAAAGTAATGATGACCTTCAAAACATTTGATAAATATGACGCTCTTTACATTTGTAAAGATTATTATTCGAAAGGAATAATGTTTTATTATATATTTAATAATGATACGCTTGAATATATTTCTGTATCAGCTATTTTATTTGCATCTTCACAAAATTTAGGCAAGGCTAATCATATATCTTTTTAACCGTTAATATCTATAGAATTTATATCTCCATATTCATGTATAATTTAATTAAAAAGGCATATATTGGATCAAAATATCATTTAATTTACCAATATTTCATTTGGCTGGACGTCAACCTTTATCAAGGTGTTATAAGATATTGAATTATATTTTGATCCAATATATTTCCAAGATTTATTTATGGATTGCTTTATTTTCAAAACGATATTCATGTATCATGATAATATCAATTGATAAATTCAAAAATATGTTATCTCAATTCTCATTCTAAAATAGTTTTCACCTTGTAGGATGGAGTTATGTTAACCTTAGGACAAGTTCGGAAATATTGAGGGTAGAAATATTGAGATTAATTTGATATTAGAGTTTTAGTATTTCACGGAATTGTTTACTCAACAGCTAAAGCTATGGCTGAGTAGGATTTAATCCTGGACCTTGCCCTGATCATAGAGCGTATTCTTCGTAGATCGCGAAATACGTGGTGTCGCTGGAGACGCTGGCGATTCTCCACCAAATTCTGCAGCGCTGGCAGAGGAGCTATATTCATTGTACTTAGTGTATATAATCCATATTATCTTTTTTTTTAAATAGTGCAGACTGTGCACTTTGCATGTATTGACAAGATGTCAATAAAATTATTTTAATTGTCAATTGTCATAGAGCTGATGACCAAAGGTAGGTGGGAAATAGATTGATGTCGTTATCACTAATAGTTAAAGTTATAAATGCTAACTATAACAGAGCCTCCTCATATATGTAAATATATATACTAATTAAATTCTTTTTATATTTGGTATGTTTTATAAATTTGATTTGTGTACATATAGGAATGTTTAAGGTTTCCAGATTAATTTGATAAATTAAAAATGAGCAGATATTCAACCTTTTTTAAACTTTGTACAAACTATATACACAATTTTATATCTCTGAATGTGCCATAGACGAATAGATTTGAGGTTTGTGATTCTGCGACCAATGGAGCTAAAATTTGGGGCATATAGAGATTATAGAGATTGAAAAAAGTCTCTATATACCAGTTACTAACAAAATTAATTAACATTATTATGGCTGTTGTCAGTTATTTTCGGTTTATATATACAACATAATCGAATTTGCATTATATTACAATGAATATTGATTCAAGACATTCGCGAAACTATAATATATCCAGGAATTATCAAGGAACACAATTCAACGGATTTTGAACATTGAATATAGTTTTTGAAAAGTGACGAAAAGGTTTGTGTTAAGACTTTTTAATTAAAAAAAATCAAAGTAATTGTCAGGTTAATGTTACAATATCTTGATAAACAAGCCCTATTCGCCTAATTTAGCATTTCTATACTGTTTTTTTTCTGATATCCAAAACATAAAACGATATGCCATTCATGCTCTAACAGGTATCAAAGAAGATCAATTTAAAAGATCCAACATTGGAATCCATGTAAGAACAAATAAGTAGGTATAATTTGAAAATAGTTTTATTAATATGAAATTAAATATTTATAAATATATATTCAAAATAATACAAAAGATTCTAAATATATAAAAATAAAAATCGAATTTTGATTTTAGATTTTATGAAATTCTCAATATATTACAGAAATGGGGCTAATTTGTATTCAATTTTTTCAATCAATTTGAATATAAAATTTTAAAATAGAGTTATATATTTCACAGCGAAATGCCTATATATCAATACAATTTATTTTAATTATGATCTAAATTTAAGAGAAAGATAAAACTATTACAATAAATAAACTTCAAAAATCAATCATTCAATTTGTCTAAAAATCAATATAAATAGTGTTATATTTTTTAATGAAATTAATAAAGATATAAATGAAACAATGTTTCAAAAATGCATTTGTATTTTCATTGTATATAGGCCAGTATTTTTCACTAGCTTCTCTTTTCTGAGCGAGGATTCAATTTCTTCCTCTGCTTCTCATTTCTTTTTAGATTCATTTCTAACAGGAGTCTGTATAAGACGAAATGTCTTAATAAAGCCTTTTTTGTAAAACGAAAATTGAAATTATACCGCGAATGTTTCTTTTAAACAAAAATCGATTCAGATACAGTTCTTTGTAGTTAGAATAAAAGCAATAATAAAATTATTTTATTTAAAATATTTGAGATATACATTTATGGTTTAGATAAAATAGAATAATTTCTTCTATAATGCAGAGCTCTTCTTGCCCTTAAGGATCCTGTAAACACAAAACACTATTTAATATAATTTGAAGAAACATATATGAGAAAAACCTTGACTTATCAAAAATATAGGTTGGCCAAATATCAGGGAACAGGTTAAATCAATGTTTAGTTGATTTCTGTTCCAATAGATGGCGCTCTGCCATTTAAAAAGCACATGTGCTCCTGGTCAGGATATGCCTTCATTTTTTTAAATATCAACACCTGACCTTTTTTCTATTGTTTTTTCATATATATATGAATATTGGTGAAATAAATGATATTTTTATCCAATATATGACTTTATAATTAAAATATATATATATTATATATAATCTGAAAAGCACATGTGCTCCTGGTCAGGATATGCCTTTTTTAATTTTTAATATCAACACCTGACCTTTTTATGTTTTTTCTATTGTTTTCTCATGTGTTAAGCATATTTACGCAAGCTTGGCCTTAAATACCCATTTGTTGATTTTTCGGGAAGCCATTGGGACCAAAAAATATTTTTGGTCGCAGTGGTTACAGCCTTCTCCACGCTGACAAACGCCAACAGCGCGAACCGCGTTCGTGGATGGCTTTTCTTGATTTATCAATAAATTGGGTTGGCCAAATATCACGGAGTAAGCTAAATAAACGTTTAGTTTATTTCTGCTCCACTAGATGGCGCTCTTGTTGGGAGAATCTTAATAATTATTTTCTATTATAAGTAAAAAACTTCTTTATTGAAGACACTAATTACAATGAAGTCAAATTACTATAAAAAGAGTTTTAGAAACTCATACGTCTCCACACAGATTCTCAACCCCTCTCACTCAAAGAAAATACCTATATATATACACATAATCTACACCACAGAGAACAAAATAATCCACAGATTAATATAATCATAGAATGAAAAATGAACATTTTAAATTATAAATATCAACAAATCTCCCCTTCAA
The DNA here is from genome assembly GCA_030710605.1 of Cordylochernes scorpioides. Lineage (NCBI taxonomy): Eukaryota > Metazoa > Arthropoda > Arachnida > Pseudoscorpiones > Chernetidae > Cordylochernes > Cordylochernes scorpioides. The sequence continues at coordinate 65,454,559 of CP092870.1, read as the reverse complement.
ATTTTCAATTTTCATTCCTCAAAAAGTAACTCCACCACTTAGGCAGTTCTTAATCTTGACAGCATCCACACTCTTGGTGAGATGGTCCGCTTTCATTTCCTCTGAAGGGATATGCAAAAACTTCAATTTCTTCATCTTCCATGGCTTTAATCCATTGTTTTCTATCATCAGAATTCAGTGCTTCTTGGTAATCCTTCGGACGTTTAATTTCAAAAGCTCTATCAGAAACATTTTCCTTATTCTTTATTAGTCTTAATCTTTCAGATCTCCTCACTCCCCTTTTTATGAGTTCTTCTTCCTCGGTTTCTCTCAGACGAAGATCTCGTTCTTCTCTCATTTCTCTCGTCATTCCTGGTTCTGGTCCTCTTCTATGTGGAGTAATTATTTCATCAGGAGGTATTTCCTCTATTTCACTCAAATATATATCATTTTCATCTTGAGGAATATGCTCATCATCGATGTTAAAATTTTCTACTTGGTCTTCTCTATTACCACCATAGTCTTCATTCCCGTGAGAAATCAAATTTTGGTCTTCTCTACAAAAAAGAAAAGTTCATTTTTATCAAGATTTCTACCTCTATTATTCATTAAATAATATCCTAACTTAGCTTCATTAAATTTAACGTCTGATACTTCATGAATTTCATCCATTTCCGGTAAATATATTCTATAGCCTTTTCTTATCATACTATAGCCCATCATGATCCCTTTATGAGCTTTTGGTTCCATCTTCTTTCTCTTTTCTTTTCTAATATGAACATAAGCTTCGCTTCCGAACCTTTTTAAGTAAACAATGTTTGGTTTCCATCCTTTGTATATCTCGAAAGGAGTTGTATTCATTTCTTTGATTTTAATTCTATTATTTATATGAACAGCCACCTTAACACTTTCGCTCCAAAATTTTAAAGGTAATTTAGAATCAATTAGCAAGGTTCTTGCTGACTCAATTATGGTTCTATTAAATCTTTCAGCTTTTCCATTACTTTCAGGAGTATAAGCTGTAGTAAATTCTTGTTTGATGCCCTTACTAGATAACCATCGCCTCAAATAGTTTGAAATATACTCTCCTCCATTATCATTTCGAATTCTCTTTACTTTCCTGCCAGTCTGTCTTTCCTCTTGCATAATCAAGTTTATTATGGAATCTGCTGTTTGAGATTTATTAGCAATTGGTATAACAAAAGTAAAATTACTATAGTCATCAACAATAGTGATAAAATACCCATATCCAAATGATTCATCCAAAGGTCCAACTATGTCGGTATGCCATAGATCCAAAATATCTTCAGATTGTTTATATTGTATACTTTTGTAAGATTTTCTATGAATTTTTCCTAATGTACAAGATTCGCAATTTCCTTTGTTATTATGTAAATTTTTCAATCCTAATACAGTTGAATTATCATACATCTCTTTCAATTTTTGAAAATTTACATGAGCAAGTCTTTGATGCCATAGCATATTATCTACTTCTGCTCTTCTAGCGATTTCCATATTTAGGATTCCTTCAACTTCAAATTTATCTCCTAATATTTTTGCTTCATACAAAATCTCACCATTTTTGTCTATTACTTCAGCTTTATTTTTACTAAATAATACATTAAAATCATGATCTATAATTTTTGTTACTGATAATAAATTTTCTCTTAAATTAGGCACATGCAAAACATTTTCAAATCTTATGAATCTTTCACTTATATTTGACTTCATTCTTATTGCTCCAATTCCCGATGATTTCATCACTGCACCCTTCTCAGCTGTTGCTATAATTCTCTCTTCTTCTTTATATTCTATAAATAATTCTTTCTTACTGACCATATGGCTAGAGGCTCCAGAATCCATTGTCCATCTTATTTTTTCATCCCCTTGATCCTCCTCTTCGTAATTGTCTTCATTCGCCTCCATCACATGACCTGTAGATTCTCTATAATTTTTCTCGTTTAACCCTCTTTTAGGCCCATCATAATTATACTTCGCATTACTTTCATTTCTATTCACTTTACATATTTTCGATTCATGCCCAAATCCTCCACATTTAAAACATTTGATCTTATTTCTACACTCCTTAGAAATATGACCCATCCTTCCACAGTTATAGCACTTAATAGCAAAATTTCTTCTTTTCGATCGGCCTTCTCTAGCTTTAGATGCAATTTCTGTTTGCCGTTTTTCTTCTTTTCTATGTTTTAATTTTTCTTCTGTTTCCCTCAGGATTTGTCTTATAGTGTTCATATTATTTTGCCTGTCTGATTTTATAATTTTTATGTCAAAATCAAATTCAACTCTCAACCCTTCCAAAACGAAGCAAATTACCCTCTATCTTTAATCTCATCTCCTGCTTGAATGCTTTTGCTCTTTATAATCATTGCTCTATTTAAGTAGTCATCCACCGTTTCATCTTCGTTCATTTTCAATTTTGACAATTCTATTCTATTTTTCATCTGTAAGTCTTCATTTTTAGATGCCATTTCTTCTCCAATTATATTCCATAATTTCTTGGCACTTTTTTCGCTCGAGTATTTCAGCACTTGAGTGTCATTCATTGTTCTATTCATCAAATTTCTTGCAATGGCATTGTCGTCATCCCAGTCTTCCCAGATATTCATTTTTTCATCAAATTTCTTGTCTGTTTCTATTGGTTTTTCCACTTCTTCTCCTTCTATGATTCTTCTCCATAATTTTAATCCCCGTAATTCACTTTCAATTCGATTTGCCCAGATCAAGTAGTTTTTGTCTGAAAGTTTTTCTATTGGAGATAAATTAAAATTTTGCATCTTTTCTTTTTTCTAAAAATTTTTCAATTAATCTTGATTTGCATAAATTTAAATTCAACCGCTCTCTGCTACCAATTGTTGGGAGAATCTTAATAATTATTTTCTATTATAAGTAAAAAACTTCTTTATTGAAGACACTAATTACAATGAAGTCAAATTACTATAAAAAGAGTTTTAGAAACTCATACGTCTCCACACAGATTCTCAACCCCTCTCACTCAAAGAAAATACCTATATATATACACATAATCTACACCACAGAACAAAATAATCCACAGATTAATATAATCATAGAATGAAAAATGAATATTTTAAATTATAAATATCAACAGCTCTGCCATCTAAATAGCACATGTGCTCGTGGTCAGGAGATGCCTTATTTATTTTTAATATATATATATAAGAATGAAGTTTAATGGCTACAAAGACATTTATTTTCCACAATTATTCACTATGTATTCAGAATCCTATTATATGGATATTTTACCCTGAATATTTATACAAATTACATTTGTAAGAATTGTTTGAAATATAATTTATAGAGTTTTATTGGAATTCAGAGTAAACCAATCTGCAAATAACCATCATATGGACATAAACAGATTTTAAATGAAATTTAGCTAGCTAAATTTTCATATACTTAAATTCAAAAATGAATAACCTTTCTACTTTGAGATTATTAATTAGTATATATAGTTCTCTATCTCTTTTCTCTCTTTCTCTCTTATTAGTTTGCCAGTAAGCATGTTGGGGACAACACAATAAGCAAGGTCCACACTCAGGGCGGCTTGTAGCACCTGATCCCGACATCCTTTCAGAGAAGTCTGGTGTAAATATTTCTACATTTATTACAATACTGTATTTTAATTTTTCTGTAAATTTATTATTTTGCTATTGACTAGAAATCAATAGAATTGTTAATTGTCAATTGTCTTTCACTTATTTATTAGGATGTATAGAAGAGATAGTGAATTTATTTTTAGAACTTACGTCTACAGAGTCCCTTCCTCAAACGTTGTCCAGGCTTACAGGAACAAAGATATCCCTGGGATTGGTCCTTGTCTTCTTTACACTCAGCATTCCTTCTCTGACAGTCCAGTGAACCTCTTGCTCCAGGTTCGCATGGTGAAGATTCTGGAAAATACGATTTCACATTGGTCATTTATCACCTTGATAGAATATTGTATATAAACCATGTATTATTATTTTTGCTTATACCTAGTACACGTGGTAAAGGCCATGATAATAATGATGTGTGGAAGTAGGCGACTACTTTTATTGTAAGTGCATCACATGTCTTCACATGGCACAGGCCATTATAATCATGGTGGGTAATTAGCGACTGCTTTTACTGTAAGTCTACCACATATCTACATATATGAAAATCAATTACCCTCTGCATTAACAAATGTACCAGAGCTCTGTTTGGTTACTTGCACTAACTGTTGGGGTTGGACCTTTGAAAGAATCGGAAAACACTGGAGCATTTTTTGTTAAATCAGAAAAAAAGTGCCCAATGCGGTATTCGATCCCGGGTCGTAGCGGTCTAAAACCAACGGTTTAGACCATCCTTCCACCGACCCTCCCGTTCTTAAATGTGAATTTAACTAGCCAAAGTTTCTGTTATTCTTTTAGATATATATTTATATTACTTACAAAGAAACCCTCAAGGGATATAAAATTCGTGCATTTATCTCTTATTATGAATAAGAAATACATATATAACTTTATATATATGTTATATAAAGGTACTATTTGAAATGTTATATATTAAAATGTTATTTTATTTAAAATTATAATTTCATAGATATAAATACTCTGTTTTAATCGACCGCCAGAGGTCACGCTTTTCTCTATAAAATCTCATTGTTGTTCTTCCTCGATAGTCGGCTCAAACATGTTTGTAATTATGTAAATAATCTTTTGTTTTATTTATTATTACGCCTTAAGCCAGGCAGTACTTACTCAAATTATATTTTGTATATATTTCTTGGCACAAATAAAGGAATTTCTGATCAAGACTTTATATTTTTATCAAGATTATTATTCAACCACGACTGCACCACCATAGCATAATCATCAAGATGATCCAAAACAACAGAAATCTTATCTTTTTTTTTAATGTAATATTAGCCGACAAGATATCTGAAACTTGTGTGAACAATATCCCAAAAGCAAATTTTTCAAACTCAAATATGCAAATTTTCAATAAAAAATAGCTCATTTCAACCAAGAATAACCTACCTCAATCAATCATACTCTATACAATCAAAAATATTCATCTACAATCAACAATAGACATCCCCAATCAAAAATAGCCAAATTCAAGACAACATGCCCATCTCCAAGCAAACATAGCCACTACAATCAAACATACCCATTTCCTACCATATCCAGCAATTTCAAGCAGCCTTCTCTCTTCCAACTCCAGCCATCACATCTTCCGCCCAACGTCAGTCATCTCCCGGAAATCCACTCCAGCCATAACCATCCATTTCAAGGTACTTTGTGTCTACCTTTTACTTATTTATCTCTTTTTAACTTTTTAATCCTTATCCATGATTTACAATAGTTTCAATCGCTTGTTTATAGTTATTTCCTTTTTTTGTTAACTCATGCTTAGATACCAATTTTACCAAAGCTGTTTTTGCCTTTTAAATTACACCACACCTTTAATCCTTTTAAACTTTATTTTACTCTGCATAATTTGTACCTAAAATATATTTCCCATTCCATATTTATACCTTTAAATATTTGCATTTAAGTTAACTATTTTCACAATAGCAGTTTTAAGATAACACGCCATATGCAAAGCTGCCGGCCAGGAAAACAACAACAAATTAATATTACTTCCTCGCATCATTAATCATTATTAAAAATTAGCTAAACTTTAATTTTTATCATATTTTCCTTTTACAATATGTACATAATTTCCTATTGTTTATCATATGACCACAATATCCTATAGCTTCACATTTCTCTATCTTATATTTTAAATTACCAAACTTTTAATATTTTGATATTTTTCTTATTTAATTTCATTTCGGCCGGGAGCACAACAACAACAACAAATTAACATATTTCTCACACTCAATTTATTTATTAAAAAATTAGCTAAGCTTTAATGTTTTTTTTTTCATATTTTTCAATTTTTCAATATGTTCAAAATTCCCTAACTTTTGATATGTTATTTTCTTATTTAATCTTGTATCAAAATATGTTTTACAAAATTTTTCATTTTTACCCCCTTTTAAATTTTTTTTAAATGCCATAATTTTGTTTCTCATTTCGCCTTACAAATATGTAAATTTACCGTGGTAAACATATGTAAATTTCAACTTTTGTTTTGTTCACCTTGAATCTTTTTTTTTCAATGACCATTCTCTATTCTTGCCATTAATTCATTTATCTTTAACATTATAATCATTTATCTTTATGTTCATTCCTTGTTTTCACATTTGCCTTTTGTACATAAACTTTTGTCTCTACTTATTGCCTTTTCTCATAAATGCCTTTTTCTTATAATCATCAAATGTTTTTAGCATTTCCATATATCTTTGCCAATTATTTTTTATATTGTTTTCTATGTTTTTATTCTTTATTTTTCATTCACATACTTTTGCAATATATATATATGTGCATCTTCTCTTTCTATTTTCAATCTGTTGGTTAATAACAAACCAATATGATTAGGGAATATCACATTTTTACTCTTTACCATATTTTTGTTATCATCATTCACACTTTGTGATTTCCAATCTATTGGTTAACAATAAACCAATATGATTTTGGATTATCACATTTTTGTTCACTTTTTACCAACAATATTTGTAATCATTCACACTCTATATAATATCTACTTTCCTGTCTATTGGTTACCATCCAAAAACCAATATGATGAGTGAATATCACCTCGCACCTTTCTTTCTAATAATTTTATCTTTTTTTTAAGCTATATTTTTATCACTTTACTCTTAATTAACCCATATTATTCTCTTCACAGGGGGGAAATGTTATATAAAGGTACTATTTGAAATGTTATATATTAAAATGTTATTTTATTTAAAATTATAATTTCATAGATATAAATACTCTGTTTTAATCGACCGCCAGAGGTCACGCTTTTCTCTATAAAATCTCATTGTTGTTCTTCCCCGATAGTCGGCTCAAACATGTTTGTAATTATGTAAATAATCTTTTGTTTTATTTATTATTACGCCTTAAGCCAGGCAGTACTTACTCAAATTATGTTTTGTATATATTTCTTGGCACAAATAAAGGAATTTCTGATCAAGACTTTATATTTTTATCAATATTATTATTCAACCACGACTGCACCACCATAGCATAATCATCAAGATGATCCAAAACAACAGAAATCTTATCTTTTTTTTTAAATGTAATATATATATATATTAGATAATAAAAAGGCATATATTGAATTGAATAAAATAATTATTTGACAATATTTCGGTTGGCATTCAGACAACCGATATATTGGCAAATATATATTTTATTCAATCCAATATATGCCTTTTTATTATCTAATGATTTAGGTAAAGTTTGCTCTATTTTCAGAACAATATAATAATAAATATATAACACAATATATATATATAGATTATATTCTGTTATTACTCGAGTTTTCGGGTTTTTATTAATTTTTATTTAAGCCCCTCTCTATTTATCCTTTATATTATTAGTTTTTAATGCGCCAGTAAAAAGGCTCAATAGCCAAAAGGCTTGAATAATGGAATTTTGTAGGAAAACACATTTCTGGAGGTTTTTTGCATAAGTGAAATAATGCAAAAGATTATCATTTTTTCAAATACCTATTATAGATTTTTGAGATGTAGTATTAACAAATATAGTATATAATAAATATATAGTATATATTTATGCGATGGAACGATGAGAATGCAACAATATTTGTAACACTGTCTCACATCTACTACTTCAGATATTTTTATTATTTCGATAGCAATGTTTCCAATTAAAATCTAGGATAATGTTGGTTCTTAATATGATCCTTTATTTTCAAATTGTATCATTTTAATAATCCTCAGCAATGATTCAAAATTATTCTAATAATCTCTCTTAGACCAGTTTTTTAATAGTTATAACTTTGCTTATGAGTATAATCGTAATTTTAAAATGTATTTGAATACATAAACGTAATCAATATTTGTCTTAATTATAAAGGTTGTGAATACCTTAGCGATAATAGAGTTAATAAAAAGGTTATTTACCCTGGCAGGTTCCATTTCTCATGACAAAGTCAGGTTTACAGTAGCACTCGTAGCCTTCTGGATCAGTTTCCGTTAGTTCCCGGCAGAGGGCATTCTTGGTGTTACAGTCCAGGGAACCCCGTCCATCCTTGTGACATGAGTTCAATACTGTAAACATACATAATATTATTTAATTAAAAATACATATATTGGTTCAAAATATCATATATTTTACCAATATTTCAGTTGGCTGAACGCCAACCTTTATCAAGGTATTATAACATATTAATGTGTGTCAATATAATATATTTATATCTTTTTTATTTAAAATTTTAACAAATTAAATTAGGAGGCATTTCTATAAAATTGGTAGAGTATTCTCCAGGTATTGTTTAACTTACATTGACAAGTAGATAGAGGATATGGGCCTTTCTCATAGCCAGGTTTACAGACTCATTTTCTTTCAATACAGGTGGCGTTGATGATCTGACAAAGGAGGTGTTCCTTGGCCGTACATGTTAGGTTCCTGGGATCTGGAATAACAAAGCTTTTGATTTTACATTCATATAAATAATTGTGTGTGGATGCATAACAAATTTAATATGATTTCTCAATATATATATTTCCTTATATATTAGAAATATAGTGTAAAAGAGTATTTTATTAAAATATCACCAATTGTTTTAAGGACTATAAATTATACACACACAAAAACCTTTATTATGGATCAAGCTCCATACAGAATTCTCCCAGTATAACAATGGTTTTAATTGAACATAAATCAAGTACTATATACAAGACTATAAATCAATATAGAGTAGGTAAACTTATATGTAGATTTTACTGTCTAGGAAGCTTTTTCATCGAAAAAGAGTCGTCTTGCAGAACTTGAGAGTGTCTAACTGGGGGTTCGGCTCAATTCAAGACCTAGAATAAAGTTGAAAGCCTTTGCCAAAGCTATAATAAATATGGCGTCTTTATTTAGTCGTCGTCTTGAGACCAAGCCATACAGGTCAGGGCTGGCTCGATTATAACCGGCTATGTTATTTATACGACTCTTTAGAATGTACAGGATGGAGAAGAGCATACTTTGTTAGACGAGGAGCTACATCATAATCTTCATGTACAGAGAAGAAATTTGAGATTTCTAGTCAAATGCTATTTTCCGAGCCAGAGAATAAATGGCATAGTATGGAATGTAAACATCCAAATTCTTCCAGCAAGAAAAAGTTAAAAAGCCATCCATCCGCAGCAAAATAGCTGCTTAGATATTTTTCGCACTCACAAGACTTAATAGTTAAACATGAAAAAGACACAACAATGAAAAGTGTAAGTTAACTTGAGATGCTTCACTGAATTTTTAAAACGAGATTTTCGAAGTAAACAGTCAGGACTACTGTCATAAGTTGTTGCATGACAATGTCCGTTCACATACTTCTGCCCACACTTCTTATACTCTTCTGAATCTCCATTTTGAATAACTTGCTCATCTCTGTATAGTCCTGACTTTGTATTATCATATTTTCTTTTTTTTTTATTGAAGAGGCAGTGATTAAGGAAAATAGGCTGTAGATTTACTATGGATGAAACTGTGAAACAAGCGGTGCATTCATGACTCGTAGCTCAATTAAAAACCTTCTTTTATGAGGGTTTCAGAAAGCTTGTACAACGATTAACGAAGTTCTTTGAAAAGCAAAAGAACTTTGTTGAAAATTAATGTACGAATATGTTTCCAATTTGCATTAAAATAAATTTGTAACCACTTTGCGGATATGATCTAAAGAGACAAAGGTCGCCTCTACCGTCAAAAGAGACGTCAAAACCAGACGCCATCTATTGACCGTCGCCTAAACTAGCGGCTTCGGGTTGGTGACAAAGCCACAACACGTGGTGTTTTGACGTCTATTTTAACGGGAGAGGCCACTTTTGTCTCTTTATATCAATATCCTTCTGGCAAAATTTCCATCTATATTGCGGATATGAGTTAACTTACTCGCGTATATGCATATTTAATTTCGAATCATATTAACAAATTTTATCATCTTTACTTTAATTCAGCCATGCCTTTATCGTCGTACAAGATAAATCCTTACAGACTATAACACTTTATTTATATATATACTCTGAAAAATGTCATCAGACATAATAAACCCTAATCGACAATGACACTTCTTATTGTATTTTACCTTAGAATTATTTTCATGACTAATTCATATGTAGCAATGTAAATTGTAGTGGAATACATACCTTGACAGATGTCGTCGTTCATTACAAATCCAGGTTGACAATGACATTTGTGGTTGCCCCAATAACTTTGTAGACACAGGGCTTTCTTTCTGGTACATTGTAGTTCTTTAGAGCTGCCGACCTCACAGGATTTCCATTCCTCTGAAAATACGAATAATATATTATTCTCTATTAAAATTAAAATTAAATAAAAAGGTTCTAATATTCATTTAGTAGAATTTATTAATTTAGTATAAGCAGATAGAATATATGCCTGTTTGTGTTTTTTGTGTTTTTACAAAAAATAAATACAATATGAACAATTTAAATAAATTTGATTAAAAAAATCTTGGGACCAACAGCGGGCAGTACTTCATGGGTTGGCTTTTTTCTTTTCTGTACAATACTCGTATTTTCAATTGTCTTTGCATGGATCACTTTTAAAAGCAAAGCTTGTTTTTTTAATTAAAAAGGCATATATTAGATCAAAATTTATTTTTCACCAATATTTTTCAGTTGGCTGAACGCCAACCTTTTTCAAGGTGTTATAACATATTTAATAAGTATCAACAACAAACTCAGGGTCACATAGCGTCACTAGAATTAATAATTTTTTGCCTATATTCAATGGAATAAATTTTTCAATAATGTTTATATAAATAATATTTTGATATTATGTTTTACTTTAAAGACATTCAATCCTCCTTATTTTAACAGCACGTTTTATATTAACTTTAATATCAACAAACTACACTTTAGAGAAAAACTTTGAAAATATTTTTCATTATATCTACCATAGACATTATAATTGTTTAGATATATTATTTTAGAGTTCCAAACAAGTATGTGTTAAAGGGTGATGTGTTAAAGGGTAAAATATTAATTTGTAATCTTACTTGGACATTAGTCTGTTTCCTTTTCTAGCAACTTTCCACGAGGACACTGACACTCGAAGCCTTTTACTGTATAATCGTTGACAATACAAACTGCACCCTTTTGTTGACAGTATTTATCCTTTCCATTTTTATTTTGCATGGATCATTTGCTGAACACATATTTATTAGAATATATTATCGAACAAAAATATTTCACATTTGACACTTTGTAGGATTATCTCATATATAATAAACTTACCATCGCATTTATCTTTCGTTAAAACATTTCCATCAAAACAAAGACATTCGAATCCACCATCTTTTTCGAGATTTTGAGAACATTTGGCATATTTCTTTCGACAGGTGTCTTTATTTTCCTCAATTTCACAGGGATCTGTATGAGAACCAATTCACAATTGGTAAATAATATCATATAATGTAGATAATCATCTCACAACTATATATTAAATAAGGTATAAAAAATTGTAACCATTAAATTTCGATTCCTTTTCTTTCTAGTTCAATGCAGCTATACATGTTTGGAGTATTCAAACATTTTGTTTACAATTTATTAGAACTCAGATTGGTTCTTTGCGATCAAGATTGGGTTGGAATCTGTGAAATACTGAGGGTGATGCAATATTGGTTAATGTATTCAAAGATGTGAGTATATCAGAAATGATTATTCTACAGAAGACACAATGTTACACATTTTAAGATTATAAATTAAAAACAAATTAAAAAATAGAACACTGTGTTATAGGTAGGATAGAAAAATAATAAAGATTTTAACAACATCTTCAAAATGATATATATCTAATATAATTCACTCTAAAATTGTATTAATAATCAAGAGTGTTGGAGTGATATTTACAACATATAATTTGAATTTATAAATATATTTTCTTTTAAACATATTTACAAATAATTTCTATATTTCATATATCTTTGTTATATTATGACATAATTTATATATCTTTCAATAAAAATATTTATTATTATAATATTCAGACATTGCTGACCACAGCTTTCCTCTTAGTAGGATTCTGCAAGAAACATTATCTATCATGATAATCATGTCATGATTAATGTATCTCTATATGGAATACTAAACGGCCACCAACTCCTGGGACTGGCCAACAGGGGCCTCGCCGAGCGCCTCATAAACGACGGCCTTGAGGTTGAGGGCACTCTCCTCAGGGCTTTTCCTTTCCGTAAAAGAGCGGAGAGGATAACGGTGAGCAACCTCCCCTTCTTCGTGTAGGACGCAGCCATCATCAACGCCCTTAGGCCCTATGGGCGCATTACTTCTATCGCGCCCAAAATGATGAAAGCCGGCCCATACACCTACAACGACGGCCGCCGTGTAGCGTTCATCGTCCTCCACGAAGGAGTGACCACCGAGAGGCTCCCCACCCGCCTCGACATCATCATCAAAGGCGAGGCCTGGCCCGCTTACCTGTCCTCCGGCATTAAGTGTTCCAGATGCCACGGGCAGGGGCACCGCAGGGCCAAATGCCCCCTGCTCGCAGGGCGAGCCAACAACACCGGATTGGCCCCGCCAACCTCTCCTGCTGGCGTTCCACCACCGACCACTCCTGCCCCGCCTCAGCGGTCAGCAGCCCAGCCTCCTGCACCGGCACCCTCCGGCCCAGCCATGGAGATCCCCGGCACTTCTCCTGCGGTCCGAGCTGTGATTCCATCCACAGCACCTCGGCCATCTCCAGTGCCTGCAGCCCCAACACCGGACGTTGAGATGTCCATCATCGAGGAGACATCCACATCCTCCACATCCTCGACAAGAATCTCAACGAGAGAAGGCCTCGTTGCATTTGTCGAGGGGAACCCCGGCGTCTCTTTTGCCGAGACGGACGCCCTTGCTCTCGGGCGGGAGGAGGTCCTGGACTTCCTCTCCTCAAAGACTAGGGCTCACCGAAGGCGACCCTCGCTGACACCTCCACAGAGCAACGCTCTCGCCGGCCTCATCAACCAGACTTTGGACCTGAAGCCGGGAGGAACTTCCAATGTTTACAAGATCCTGGGTCAGGTCAGGGCGGAGCTGAGGACCGGTCCAGCCGCAGTGCTTCCAGCACCCACACTGCCTGCGCCTCGGCCTGCTGAGCCAGCACCACCCGCTCCCCAAGAGATGGAGTCGACGCCGGCCATGGCCACACCTCCGCCTTACCCGTCTGCCCAAACGGAGGCTGAACTAATTGATAAACGTTGCTAGGAATTGCAACTTTTAACCAATCAATTGATGAAGGAACTCAACCTGAGGCCCCAATTGGACTCTTCATACCTAGACCTCGTGGGAGCGGTGCTATACCCTGAGGATAGGAAGGGCTTCCTCGGGAGACTTTCGCCGGGGGACAAGAAAGTTATCGTCCAAATCCTGGACAAGCTTTCCGAGCACACTCGGGACTTGCACTCTCTTACTCTCAGGGACCTATCTGAGCTTAGGGCCGCCTTGCCGACCTGACCTCCTGTTAAAATAATTGTAAAATAATTGTAAATATTTAAGCTTATCTCTCCGGAGTGTACTAATTGACTGAGCAGTCAATAAAATCTGTTTAATTGTCTATATGGAATACTTCAATTTTTAAAAAAATAATTATCTTTGCCTAATTTTAGTGTCTAATTTTTACTACTACCATAAATCATGTAAATTCTATTAAATAAACTTGTAGTTTATATTGGAGAGAGAGATACAAAAATTCCAATAAATAGACAGATAGAGATAATTTACACTATATTTACAATAAATTCATAAATATAATAGAATTTGGATTCACAGGCTAAGAAGGTTAGGAATAAATAATATAATAAATAATTTATAAAAATTCTGAAATGTGTTCCAAGTATAATATATTCAATATTTAATTGGAGGATTTAGTAATATAATATTCCAATGACGTTGTAAAGAACTTCGCATTTCAATATTAATATATATATATAAATAATATCTTATTTAAAATTTAATAAATATTTTAAAAAATATATTTAAACGCATATACCAATAATGTATATCTTTATAAATCTATATATAAGTGGATTGGATGTTTTCTAGA
>CP092870.1:65345760-65440288 GCA_030710605.1 Cordylochernes scorpioides | reverse complement strand
ATACTGAAAGTACATCAATAATAAATAGTAGAAGTGCCATAAAATAGCAATACAGAAGAACACATAAACTACAGGAAAAAAAGTGTATAATGGCAAAAATTGTATTATATTAGTGTTTAGGTATTTGATTTAATTATTTTTTACAATCCATTTAGTTGTTTCAAAATTAATATAGTTTAAATAGACGGCAGCTTTTCCACCAAACCCCCATTTACCTTTGAAATTGCCCGAGTTGAGTGACTGACTGTAAAGAATCCTGACTGCGATGCCCATCTTCTCAGTAAGAATAAAAAAAAAAAGGTTTATAAAAAAATTAATCCAAAATATTGGCATGTAAATATTTTCTGTAAAAAAATAAAAGAGCATATGGTAATATTAGGCAAACATATGTGTCGGTAATGATTGCGACTGCATTTTAAACGATTTTTAAAAAGAGATTTAAACAAATAAATGTCAGAACAAAAATTGATAAAAATATGAAATATATTATTTACATACATTCACAAAAGCAAACGATGACAGAATTGATGACTCTGATACTTGTATATTTTAAAAATAATAATAATAATATAAATGAGTTTTAAAAATTGTAAAAAAAAAATGCATCGGCCGGAAATCGAACCCGGGCCGCCCGCGTGGCAGGCGAGCATTCTACCACTGAACCACCGATGCTTATAAGAAAATGGCCATATTTGGGTATTTATTCCATTCACAAAATCAAACGATGACATAATTGATTGTTGATGACTCTGATACTTGTATATTTTAATAAACACATATCCTGATATAATATTGGGAATATTTAATTTTATTTTTTTTTTGTTTTTCGCCAAAAAAATTGAAGATTTAGTGTAAAAATTGGTTAAAATTTCAATGTTCAAAGTATTGTCCGTCGCTAACCACTACCTTCTCTCATCTTTCTGACAATTGACGGATCCTATCGCGGAAATTGCAGAATCTTTGGTCGAACAATCTCTGCCCTATACAGCGGGTGGGGTAAGACTTCCCATTTGAACGTTTCTAAGTACGTTTTAACGGTTGCTGAAACATTGTAGTCGAGCTTTATCATTTTTATTCATCATCTATTATCGCTTTTTCGTGTCTAATAGCGTATTGCAGCCGTTTTTCTCGCAAGCTCGGCTCAATCGCATCGATTGTCTTCGGTGGACCTTCCCTGTGATCCTTTCGTTTGGTTATAGCAGCTCATAATATACCACTCCTTGTTGGTCCAATACTCAGCATATTGTTCTCGCCATGAATATTCGTTTTGGCTATCGATGATGAGGCACGGCCAGGGTATCCATACGTTGCCCGTCATTTTGGATTACTATAATAAACGCAATTTTCATCACCAGTTACAATTCAATTAGAAAAAAACTTTCTTTTATCACATTGAAGGAGTTGTCAACACATGAAAAAAAACGGCATTTAACATCTCTTAGCTTCAATTCATATGACACCCAATTTCCTACCTTTAGGGTCATTTTCATTTCTTTTATGCGATGCGAAATGGCTGGTTGAGTGACTTCAAATTTTCAAAATTGTTACAGGTCTTCTTTCGTCTTACAAATCACCATTGCCACTTCAAAACCATGAAAACCACTTCTGACACTTTCGTTCAGCTAGAGCATGGTCACTATAAACTACGATGCTTCTCAGCAGCTTTTTTCTTGGTATTGAAGTAATGAAGTAAAACTCCCGCTAAAACACATTACACTTCGAAGAAATAATGGTTACTGATAAAGGAAGCCTCATTATGACGTTTCAAAATAATGGTCTTGCCAGAAGAAACAATGGGATAATAAACTAGTAGCGCCATATTTATCAAAAATTCACGAACTTATTTATATATTTATATGATATAATTTATTTCCTAATTATTTCCCCCTATATTTCCTAAAAGTATTGCTTTTCCTTATTTTCTGAGACAAGCATTACCTTTCTCAAATAATATAATTTTTCTCCATTTACTGAAAATTATTTTATAGAATTGTCTTTTTATATTTGATTAGCAACCAAATTGTTTTAAATGGTGAAATAGCTTATAGTATTTACTTTCTACTATGGAAATAGAATTTTCGATTGATCTTCAAATGAACTCCGAGTTATCAAGTGATTATACTTTGAATTTTAATAAAGGCTGAACATTATGACCAATGTTTTAATACAAATATTTTAAAATATTGTTTAAAATATATAAATATTGCTTCCAATTCATAAGACTTGAAAGTAATGATGACCTTCAAAGCATTTTATAAATATGACGCTCTTTACATTTATAAAGATTATTATTCGAAAGGAATAATGTTTTATTATATATTTAATAATGATACGCTTGACTATATTTCTGTATCAACTATTTTATTTGCATATTCACAAAATTTAGGCAAGGCTAATCATATATCTTTTCACGGTGAATGTCTATAGAATATTACACTCCATATTCATGTATTATTTACTTAAAAAAACATATATTGAAACAAAATATCATTTAATTTACCAATATTTCATTTGGCTCTGAACGCCAACCTTTATCAAGGTGTTATAAGATATTAAATGATATTTTGATCCAATATATGCCTTTTCAATTAAAGATTTATTTATGGATTGCTCTATTTTCAAAACTATATTCAGGTAAGTTCATAATAATATTAATTGATAAATTCAAACATATGTTATCCTAATTCTCATTTTAAAATATTTTTCAACCATGTAGGATGGAGTTATGTTAGCTTTAAGACAAGTTTGGAAATATTGAGGGTAAAATTAATGAGAGTATTTTGATTTCAGAGTTTTATAATTGCACGGATTTGTTTACTCAATAGCCACGGCTATGGCTGAGTAGGATTTAATCCTGGACCTTGCCCTGATCATAGAGCTGATGACTGAAGGTAGGTGGGGAATAGATTGATGTCTTTATCACTAATAGTTAAAGTTATAAATGCTAACTATAACACAGCCTTCTCATATATGCAAATATATAGTCTAATTTAATTCTTTTTATATGTTGTATGTTTTATAAATTTGACTTTGTGTACATAGAAATGTATAAGGTTTCTATATTAATTTGTAAATTGAAAAATGAGTAGATAATCGACCATTTTAAACTTTGTACTACTGGTATACATAGCTTTATATCTTTACATTTGCAGTAGACGAATATATTTGAGATTTGTGATTCTGCGACAAATGGAGCTAATATTTTGGGCATATGGAGATTATAGAGATTGAAAAAAGTCTCTATATACCAGCTAATAACAAAATTTATTAACATTAATATGGCTGTTATAAGTTCTTTTGAGAGTTTGTATATTCAACATAATCGGATCAGCATTCTATTAAAATGAATATTGATTCAGGACATTGCGAAACTATAATATATCTCTCCAGGAATTATCAAGGAGCACAATTCAACGGATTTTGAACATCGAATTAAATTTTTGAAAAGTGACGAAAAGGTTTGTGTTCAGACCTTTCAATAAAAAAAATCAAAGTAATTGTCAGGTTAATGTCACAATACCTTGATAAACAAGCCCTATTCGCCTGATTTAGCCTTCTTGTATTATTTATTTTTCTGATATACAAAACCTAAACGAAATGCCACGACTGCTCTAACAGGTATCAAAGATGACTAATTTAAAAGACCCAAGTTTTGGATCCATGTAAGAACAAATAAGTTAGTATTTTTTGAAAATATTTTTATTAATATAAAATTAGGTATAAAAATAAATAGATATAAATATATCCAAAATAATACAAAAGATTCTAAATATATACAAATAAAAATCGAATTTTGATTTTAGATTTTATGAATTTCTCAATATATTACACAAGAAATATACTTTAATTTTTACATTATGAATTTGAGCAGATGACACCTGACAGACAAGAATGGATCAAGGACAGGGGACCATTTTATCGAGGAACCACCAGCCATAGAAACTGCTGGAGAGCTGCAGGACATCAGGGGACCATATCTGTGAGGGACACAGGACTGACCAGAAGTCAAGATAGCAAATGTAAATATCTTTGTTTACTTTTACTGTTGTTATTTATTGAAGTTGTAAATGAAAATATGTAAATAGACTGACCATTCGCTATACTTTTTAGAGAAAAACTTGCAACCTTTTTGAAAAATAAAGTTTACAATATTATTATACAATATTTTTATAATTATATAATAACATCTCTCTCATAATATTGAGTGATATCCATATATTTTACATTTATTAAACATGGAGATGTGTAATTTTTGAATATTGATATATATCATTAAAAGTGTTTGTTAATTCACATATGAATTTATAAAATAGACTTTAAAAAATCGAAAAATTGAATAAAAATAAAATATTATTGATTTTAACACATATTGTTACACAATAAAACATAACACAATAAATAAAATATGATTTCAAATTTTTAACATAATATGTACAATATATAAAATTTAGTTTTAGAAGTAAATTTCGAAATATAAATAGCTATAGGTGCTTAAAAAGGAGAATAAGATATAATGAAAATTAACAATTAAAATATTTTATTAACATCTTGTCAATTAATGCAAAAGTGCACAGTCTGCACTATTTAATATGGCGCCTATGCCATAAGCTCTAATGAGAGAACCTCCTTGCAGAATATTTACCATGAATATATAAATATATGTATATATGAGATATTATAATACTATGCGGCGCTGCGTTTGTGTATACAAAAATGTAATGTCTCTATAAAGGTTGGCGTTCAGCCAACTGAAATATTGGAAAAAAATATTTTTTTCAATCCATTATATGCCTTTTTACCATCTAATATATAAATATATATTATGTAAATAATAAACATATTAAATCAGAAAACGTTTAACAAAGTTTTTATATTGTAAAACCACATTCGAAAATTATCCCGCATGTGTTTCTTTTCAACAAAAAAATCAAAATTTATTTTAAGGAGACACAGCGATTATTTCTGACCTTAGGAATGAGATATGAAAGGATGAATTGTGAAGAGTAATGATAAACGGAAAAATAAAATTACTCTTTACAATTCATCCTTTCATACTTCATCTCTAAGGTTAGAAATGATCGTTGTTTCTCCTTAAAATAAATTTTGTTTTTTCGTTGAAAAGAAACACATGCGAGATAATTTTCGAATGTCGTTTTACAATCACAAGCCGCATTATATTATGAAGTTTTATATTTTATATTTTGTTTTTTCCTTTAAAAGAAACACATGCGGGATAATTTTCGAATGTCATTTTCAATTACAAGCCGCATTATATTATTTTATTTTTTATTTTTTTATTTTTTGCTTATCCCTAGTACACGTGGTACAGGCCATGATAATCATGGTGGGTAGTTAGCGACTGCTTCTTACTGTAAGCGCACCACATGTCTACACATGTGAGAGCAGTTCGACTTTGCACTTACAAATGTGCCAGAGCCCCGTTTGGTTACTTGCACTCGCTGGTGGAGTTGGACTTTTGCAAGAATCGGGGGGCCATTGGAGCATTATTTTTTTAAACAGAAAAAAGTGTCCAATGCGGGGATCGAACCCGGGTCGTAGTGGTCGTAAACCAAACGGTTTAACCAGCCTTCCACCGACCCCCCGCATTATATTATAGAGTTTTTATATATTAAGAAAAAATAATTTCATGATCATTCACCTAAAAGTTGGTGAAATTGAGTTGTAAGATCATGAAATGTCTTTTTATTTATTCACCATATCCCAGTACACTATTTCACTCTTGTACATATTATTTTTACAAAGTTAGTTTAGATCTCTCTCATAATTTAAGTTATAAGGTGTATATAAATATTATTTCAAACACAAGGTAATAAGACCTAATCCAAATAAATAAATAGTGTGTGACGTTTCGGTAACAACAATTTGGTCTTAATACCTTGTGTTTAAAATCTATAATCCAAATTGTACCTTATCATAACATTTCAATGTTATTATAGTTAAAAATTATCAAATTCATTATTCATTAGTAAAATAAAATTTTAATTTCTTCTAATAGTTTTATCTGAGAAAAGTATATTATCATTTTAAAATCTTACCTGTGAGTTTTCTGATTTCATTTTCAGCTCCGACAAATAAGAAAAGGTAGATTAGAACAAAGAGCACCGTTCCCCATGGCCAGTACATTGTAACTGAACCCTATCAGTTCTTATCAACAACGACGGCCAATATTCTACAGTAAAATACCTTTTTCACACTTGACTATTCACCATATTGTTGCATCAATGCGCCCTACATTTATTCACAATATTCTATGATATTTAATATTTATTTAAAACCGATTTATTTATATTATCATCATTTATTTTCATAGTTTCCTTCCTTTTGTAACATTGTTATTGTATTTATATCTTGATTGGTTATTTGAGAGAGAGAGGAAGACTGCGGATCACGACCTACGAGGAAAACGACGAATAAATAAACACAATAACTTTAAAAAAAAGGTAATTTATTTTATATTACTTTAATTTATTTGCTTGAAATATGGAAACCCGTTCGGGAAACGTTTATAACACCAAGAAGGGAGAAACCAATGTCGACGACCCTACAAAGCTGCAACAATGTATTAACCCTATTTATTATACAAAATTAATATATAATTAAATTTTATTTTTTACTAATTATTCTGTAAAGCGTGATCAGGTTCTCACGTGACCTAATTGCAAGAAAATGATTCAATAAAATTCACCAGTAATCTATTTTAACAAGTTTTTCTTGTGAGGCTTGGGAGTATAGACAAGTTCGTGTGTTTTGATAAAGTTGGCGCTACTAATTTATTATTCAATTGTTCATCTGTTAACATCATCATTTTGTAACGTTATCATAGGGCTTTCTTTTCAGTAAACGTAATTTATTTAAAGTGTAAACAACCTAGTTTCTTTCTTTTTCTTGAGAATAAAGATACTTCGGCCAGTAAATCTTTTTATTACCTCGACGTTTTGACAAAATATTTTTGTCCTCGTCAGGAGAAAACAAAATTTAAACATATATCAAGGCGTTTTTCAACGTCGAGGTAATAAAAATATTTACTGGCCGAAGTATCTTTATTCTCAAGAAATATGAATGCCGGCCAGGCAGCCTCAATATTTACAATAACCTAGTTTCTGTTTCTTATTTTTATTTCCTTACATTTTGTTTCAAAAACATTATATAAAATACTGCATTACTAATTTCACAAGAGCCTGTAATTTTCATAATATTTTTATTTTATTATAATTATTATTATTTTTTAAATATATTATTATCAATAATTATTTTTGACCAATGACAATTTGTTTTTATGTGATCTACAAGAATTTGTAAATTAAATTTACTGTGCAATAAATTGATAAAGAGGGAGCAATCTCTCGAAATAATTTGAAAATAAAAATTCTTTACAGATCCAGGTACGCCCTTTTATATAAACCTAGTTTCTGTTTGCTCCTAAAATGTCAACTTTTGTACCAAATAATGTGTTTTTGCGTGGAGTGTAACTACGTTTCTTCAATATGAAGAAATATGAAGAAAAAAGCAGCTGAGAGTTTCGTATTTAGAGTAAGTTTAAGGTGACCATGCTCTAGCTGAACAAACATGCCAGAAATGGTTTTTACCGTTTGAAAGTTGAAATTTTGATATAGTAGATGAACAAAGACCAGGAGCACCATCAAACGCAAAAGGAACTCGCAAAAACACTTGAAGTAACTCAATCAGCCATTTTTCATTGCTTACAAGAAATGGGAATGATCAGAAAGGTGTAAAATTGGGAGGCTAGAAGAATTGACCCCAAGAGACGTCGAACGCCATTTTTCCACGTGTGAACAACTGCACCAACGTCTAGAAAGAAAGGGGTGTTTGCATTGAATTATAACTGGTGGTGAAAAGTGAGTCTAATACGATCACCCAAAATGTAGGGCAATGTGGAGATACCCTGGCTTTGCCTCATCATCGATGGCCTAGCCGAATATTCATGGCAGGAATATTATGCTGTGTATTTGGTGGGACCAGATAGGAGTGGCATATTATGAGCTGTTAAACCAAACAAAAGTATCACAGGGGAGGTCTACTGAAGATAATTGATGCGTTTGAACCGAGCATTGCAAATAAAACTGCTGCAATACGCCAATAGACATGACAAAGTTATTTTGCAACATGATAATACTCGGCCACATGCTGCAGCACCCGTTAAAACGTACTTAGAAACGCTTAAATGGGAAGTCCTACCCCACCCTCTGTATAGCCCAGACATTGCTCCTTCTGAATGACTTTCTCTTCTGATCAATGCAACATGGCCTGGCTGACCAGCACTTCTCCAATTACGATGAAGTCGAAAAATGGATCGATGAATAGATAGCAGCCAAAGAGCCGGTCTTTTTCGCGATGGGATCCGTCAATTGTCAGAAAGATGGGAAAAAGTAGTGGCTAGTAACGGATAATACTTTGAACATTTAAATTCTAACCAATTTTTCACAATAAAGCCACAAGTTCGAAAACGTTTCACACGGACTTATTTATATTTTTAATATCTTGTTTAAATATCATTTAGCATTTTGATAATTCGTAAAACACTATAAATCATTATTTGAACATTAATATGAATAATGATTATTATTTTATTTTAACTTATTTATAACATTTTATAAAACGTTTATAATATGAAACAATAAATTTGTTACACACATACTTCATAATATTTTTATATTCTTTTCCGCACAGTATTTAAAATCTATCTCTTATTTTATTTATTTTTTCATTATCCTTTGTAAATGTGGTACAGGCCATGATAATCATGCTTTGTAGTTAGAGATTGATTTTACTGTAAGTGCACCACATATCTACACATGTGAAAATCAGTTCGACTTTTGCACTTAAAAATGTTCCAGAGCCCTATTTCGTTATTTACACTTGCTGGTGGGGTTGGACTTTTGCAAAAAAACAGGGCCTATTGAAGCTTTTTTTAAATAAGAAAAAGGTGTCTAATGCGGGATTCGATCCCGGGACGTAGCGTTCGAAAAACAACAGTTTAGACCACCCTTCCCCCTACACTCCCTCCATTTTATTTTGAATATGAAATATCTGATAATATCTTATTTTTAAAATTTAAAATAATTTTACTTTAGAAATGTGCATAATTGTTGGTAAATTAACACAATTTTAAATTTTATGATTGTAATATCTTAATTTAATTTCCTTTTAGTTTTGGTATATACTAATATGTCACACATAATTTATTTTATCTAATTTATTCATTTTGTTTGTCAATCAATATTTTAACATACTAACCTTCCAATTTATCACACATTGCCATCCCAGGATACTTATTTTTCCGTTTATCAATACTCTTCACAATTCATCCTATCATACTTCATCCCTAAGGTTATAAATAATCGTTATTTTTCCTTTAAATAAATTACGATTATTCGTTCACACAGAAGAAAAACATGCTGGATAATTTTCAAATGTCGTTATACAATTTATCACACATCTTTCAAGATTTATATATAAGGCTACTTTTCTCTCCTTCTTCTGCTAATGTAATTGCAACATGTTCAATTTCTATAATACACCTATCCCCCGATTTACACGGTAGATACGTTCCTGAGAAAAACGTGTAAATTGAAAATTATTATTTTTTTAAAAATAGAAATCCAGACACAGTGTGCGTGTGCAGCAAGTCAGCACATAAGCTCGGGATTCCTCTTGAGATGTGTACACAGAGCATGTGTTCAATCACAGTAGCATTTAGTATAGTGCGATAGAAACAAAAAAAAACTTATTTGTAAAACCGAGTAAAAGCGAAAACGTGTCAAAAAAGTACCGTGTAAATCGGGGGATAGGTGTAGTTCAAATAACGTTTCCATAAATATATCTGAATGGAATTAAGCAATATTGTTCTTATGTATAGAATTCATTACAATAAAATGATATTCAAATATATCTGAATAAAATATTCAACTTTATATTTATCTATTGTTATCATTGATAACAAAGTAAAACGAAACAGATCCTCGGTTGATGGGAACTATCCATGTGTTTATTTATCTTTGTAGATATCGTTTATGTTTGAGAGTTATCTGTAGACATCTGTTGCTGGATCCCACCAGACTGTTATCAGGGATCCAGTAATCCGAATTCATTCACCACCTTTAGTTGAAAGAAACCTCCTCTTTTAACATATGCAAATTATAAAATAAATAAAGCTTCTAGGGCTAGGTTTCTTGTTAAACTTTTTATTTTCAAGCTTTCGGATTTGTCAGTCGTTCAACAGAAGTGACAGTTACAATTCGATTTTTTTTAAATCGTTCTTTTTTTGACGTTGCAGCAGTTGTTCACACATGAAAAAACGGCGTTTAACGCCTCTTAGCTTCAATTCATATGGCTACAAATTCCCTATCATTAGGTCATTCCCATTTCTTTTAAGCGATGTGAAATGGCTGGTTGAGTGACTCCTATTTTTAAAATTGTTACAGGTCTTCTTTCGTCTTATAAATCAACATTGCCACTTCTAAACCGTGAAACCGACTTCTAACACTTTCGTTCAGCTAGAGCATGGTCACCATAAACTACGATGCTCCTCAGCAGCTTTTTTTCTTTGTATTGAAGTAATGATGTAAAATTCCCGCAAAACACATTTTTTATTAGAAAAGTTGATATTTAAAGAAAATAAAACTAGGTTGTTTACACTTCAGAGAAATAATGGTTACTGTGAAAGGAATCCTCATTATGTTATTTCAAAATAATGGCCTTGCCAGATGAAACAATGGGATAATAAACTAGTAGCGCCAAATTTATCAAAACCGCATGAACTAATTTATATATTTATATGGTATAATATATTTCCTAAAAGTATTGCCTTTCCTTATTTTCTGAGACAAGCACTACCTTTCTCAAATAATATAAATTTTCTCCATTTACTGAAAATTATTTTATAGAATTGTCTTTTTTATATTTGATTAGCAAGCAAATTGTTTTAAATGGTGAAATCTCATGGTATTTACTCTCTACTAAGGAAATATAATTTTAAATTGATCTTCAATTGAACTCTGAGTTATTAAAATATAAAATATTATCCTTTGAATTTTAATAAAGAGAAAATATTATATCCAATTTTTTTATTTATTGTTACAAAAGCACGAAGTCCAAAGGACTATTGTGCTGTGCTAGTATTATTTACATATATATGATTAATTATTTACACGATGGATTAGTATTCTTTTGTAAATTATTGTACAAATAGTTCTAAACTCAACAAAGTTCTCATAAGATAGAGTATATACACAAAGAGAATTTGGTAATGTTTCAAAGTATCTACATACAATTTGATTAGTCAGAGGGCAAGTTAAAAGAAGATGCTCTGGTGATTCAACATCTAAGTGGCATTCAAATGTTGGATCATTGATAGCATTCAGTTTGAATAGGAAACTTAAGAAGGGTCCTTTGCCAGTTAAGAATAAAGTAGTGAATTTATCAGAAGAAATGAAATTTGGGACAGCAATTGGAAAGAATTTCTTGAACAGTTCATTAGATTGAGAAAGATAAAACTTAAATTTTAGATCCAGATATAGTTGTTTAATTCTTTTTGAAGGGGTTTTTTAGTGTTCGATCTGTGAGAGAATTTGTCATATTATACTTTGTTTGTAATAATTCAAGATAATCGGACAGTAAAGGGGTTTTCGCTAGTATATGTGTGATGTAAGAAGATGAAGTCCTATAAGCATGAATGCATCTAATAAGAATTTGATATTGTATAGAATCCAACTTGGATCTTTTTGCTGCAGTGATAAAAGGAAACCAAATATTTGATGCATAGCTTATTGTAGAGCGTATCATAGCTTTATATAAAATCAATCTACGCCGAGTATCAATGCCCCAAGTACGTGCACATAATGAGAATAATATATTCTTAAGTTTCGTAGCTTTCATAATTATATTGTCAACATGTGTTCCAAAATTAATCTTATTCCTTTGTCTATGATTTTTAAAAATAACTCCCAAAATTTTAACCGTTTCTGATAGTTGAATTATTTTTCCATCAAAATTAATGGGCAATTTTTCATAGTTATGTAGATAGAGTATACCTGTTTTGTTTGGACTTAGTGAAAGTTTTACCTTTTCACACCAGGCTTTGATTTTTATCAAACATTTGGTAATATTATACTGAATATCATATATGATTCAACTCCATACCACAAATGTCACATCGTCCGCGAAAGCAATTATTCTAGCAAAACTTTCGTTAAAAGATAAGTTGAAATCATTAAGTAATATATTCCAAAGAATAGGAGAAATAATACCACCCTGGGGACATCCCTTATTTATCTTTTTTATACACTTTACATTAGTATATTTGAACTCTACACTCCGGTCTTCAAAGTAAGAATTAATTATTTTTATAAGTACCGCTGGAAAATTTGCCTTGTCCAATTGTTGGAGAATTGCCGGATGCCATGCGTTGTCGAAAGCTCCGCTGATGTCCACTGTTACTATTGCCGTATTTTCTGTTTCTCTTTTCAGAAGACTTAATTTAGTTATTTCTTGTAAAGCAGAGATTGTTGATTTTTCTTGTATAAATCCATGTTGACCAGGATGCATAACATTATTACTATTAATATGACTTAAAAGTTCAATATGAATTAGACTTTCAAAAATTTTACCTAAATTAGAAGACAAGCTTATAGGGTGGTAGGCTTTCGGATCTTTATAATTTTCTTTATTAGGTTTTTTTATAATCATTACTGCTGACTTTCTCCAGGCCTCCGTATAATAATTAAGTCCAATACAAGCATTGAACAATTTTGTTAACACAGGAGATATATGATGAACTGCCGTTTTGGTCATCTGATTGCTTATATGATCTATTCCTGGAGCCTTGCCATTTTTAAGTTTTTTTAATTATTGAACAGATTTGAATATTATCAAAATAAATAATTCTATCATTAGAAAAAGTATAACTCTTGTCTCTGATTAATTTATGATAGTTTGTGTCAGAAGATTTACAGTCATTCGGAAATAGAGAAGATAAAAGATTTTTCATTTCTGATTCGAGCACATCTTGAGATACATCTAGAATTGGTAAATCAAAAGACCTAGGAGAAAATTTTTGTTTAAAAGTTTTGTAAGTATTACCAAAAGGATATGTATTTTCAACTTCCTCCAGAATACCCTCCAGCTTACATTTCTTGTTTTTTTGAATAATATTCATATACTTATTTCGTATTTCTTTATACATTTTTTCATCAACTAGCTGTCTATTAGACCGTTTACCCCGATAATATAGATTTCGAACATATTTAAAATAATTTTTAAAAAGTTCTAGTTCATCCGCCCACCAAATAAATGGATTATTATTTAAATATTTTGGTTTTAATCGTAGAGATGCATATGCAGCTTCAATTAATATGTCAGTTATGAGAGAAACTACACAGTTTATATCGTTTATATTTACTATTTTACCTAATTTCATCATTGCCTCATTTATCCTAGACACCTTGATTGCCTGCTCATATTTTTGCCAATTGGCTCTTTTTTCTTGAAAATACCATGTAGAATTATTTTCATGTAATAAACTTTCTGTTTCCAGACTAATGTCGAATGAGATTGCGTGATGGTCTGTGATTTGCGAAAGATTTAACGTTTTCCATCCATTAACAAGTACATGAGCATGACTATTAGTAATAGTAAGATCTATTATACTTAATCCTCGACATGTTTTGTTTCGATTGTTATGTATGAGCATATTGTGAAAATCAATTATAGGTTGAAGTCTTCTACCGTTTTGATTAATAATATTATCAAACCACATCTGACTTCGAGCGTTAAAATCTCCAGCTAAAATCAATGGATTTGTGTTAAAAATTTTAATTAATTTATCAAGGAATTGAACATGACAGGTATCCATTTTATTAGGGTGTATATAAATATTTGAAAGAATAATTTGCCGTTTAGTAGTTTGTACTGATATAGTGGTTGCAAATGAATTTGAAAACTCTTTAATTAATTTACATGATAAGAAAGGGTTTGTAACGATTGTTGCGGTATATATTGGAACTCCCGGTATATTTGCATAATATATTTTTGAACGCATATTAAAGATTACTTCATTATTTTTACTATATGGTTCTTGAACTACAGGATGATACAAAAGTCCCGCACAACTTTAAAAATTAATAACTCCGCGAATATTTGCGCTAGAGCAATGCGGTAAACACCATTGTGTTCAGGATGCAATGGGATTTTTTATGGCAAATAATGAAAAATTCGAAATTGATTTTAGTTACAATTTTATTCGCCAGATGGCGCTCTACCAGAATCAGAGATTCAGCGGCCAAATTGTTTGATAAATTGAAAAATATAACTGATCGACACGTATTTTTCCTTTTTGAATACCAGGAAAGAACCCTAATAATATAAAATAACAAATTAATAAAACACCACTTCACCAAAAGTATGAAGAATTGGTTAACGATTTTCAAATGCAATCAGAGATATGTAAAATAGGTAAATGCAAATTAAAACATGTAGCAAAAATAAAATTGATATTTTAGATACGGTTTGTTTCCGAAGATAATAAATTTCTAATATTATCAATTCAACTCTCACTCAGTATAGATTATATTTATTTTAATTCATTTGAAAAATATGTATCTATCTCTGATAATTTATTTTACTCTGGAATGCCGTTGTTGTTGTCGTGTCCAATAAAGAGCCTCAGATGTATCCATGCATTTCCATCACAGCAGCAGCAATGTCCACTATCTTGGGTGTATAAAGCTGCTGCTCAGGGTCTATGTCAAATTTCTGCAAGGCTGCGGCCATTGCTAGCTATGAGAATATGTGGGTAGGTGTAAGTTCCATACCAGGACAATTGTTGCATGCCCTATAGGTTATTGTGTCATCTGGATGTAATGTCATTCCTTTATAGTGTTTTGTTCTAAGTCTTGTTATAGTTTTTGTCATTTTTCTCTCAGAGTTTATTTCGCATTTTAATCTTTTGTTATTTTTTGTTTAATTATCTTGTATTTTGACAAAGAACCAGCGTCAAATAATGACATTTGTTCTTTCCTTTGGCTCAACTTTCTGGCTTCCTTTGCCAATTCAAAAGCCATTTCATTACCCCCGATCCCAGCATGGGCAGGGATTCAATGTAGAATGCAGTTATTCTCCAATGGTAAGAGTTGGGTAAGTAACGAGTGTATTTTCTGTGTGATTTTAGTATTGCCCTTCTGAATTGCTTCTAGAGCGTATATGGAGTCGCTGTATATTAAAATTCCTTCTGCTTGATGCAGGGATGTTTGGTTAAGGCATACATCAAGGGCTTTCCAGATAGCTGTCAGTTCACAAGTGAAGTTTGACGAAATCTGTCCTGCTCCTTCTTTGATTTTGATGTTTGTTCCATCTTGCAGTATTATGTTAATTCCGGCCCCTCCATTACTCAGGGTAAGGTCTGAAGATCCATCTGTATATGCTGTTAAAGGGCGTGGCCTAGCATTTTTAATCAAGAATTTGTACTATGAGGACATAGCCGTTAATATTACAAACACATTAGACCTCGAAGCCCAAGGTATCAAAGTCTACCTCAATCAAAACAAAGCCATCAACATATACAATATGTATCACCCTCCAAACAATACATTTATTGACGATGGAACAATGGCTCAATTTCTTACAGACAACACTATTATTGTAGGTGACCTTAATGCCAAACATCAACTATGGGGATGTTCTACGCCAAACCCAAGAGGCAAAATACTATCAAACATATTTGACGACAATGCCTTCATGTGCTTAAATGATGGGAATCCTACCCATCATTCCTACAAGCTATAATACTGCACACGCCCTTGATATAAGTTTTTACCCTCCTGACATTTTCCACAAATGCAAATAGCAAATATTAAAAAGTTTTGGAAGTGATCATTTGCCTAATTTGATAGAAATTAGCACCAAGACCAAAACTAGCTCAATTAAGAAAAATTCTGGAACTTCAAAAAGGCTAATATGATATCTTTCGAAAACACCATTAATAAAGCAGCCAAAGTTTTAATACCAAGAGATAATATTAAGAAATGGATTCCAAAATATACACACCAGGCAAAAAATATTCAAACACTTATAACTCAAAGAAATGAACTACAAAAATGTGCACCCAAAACCAAACAAATTGTAGAACTGAACTGAACATTGTGATTGCAAAAATAAAAAGATTATACGTAAACATGAAAAGGGAAAAATGGAAACAAACTTGTGAAAACCTGAACCCAAGAAACCCAAATACAAAACTTTGGAATTTGGCAAAACAAATTGACAGAGTCCAGCCACAAACTGAAAACACAAATATGATTAAGAATACAGATGGTACACCAGCAACTAATGACAAAATTGCTGCCAATCTTTTAGGTAATTCATATCAAATAAGTAGTAAAATCAAGGTTGAAAAAAGGCCCGAAAGATTATTCATGACTGTAAAAATGTCACCAGCACTCATAATATTTTCCATGAAAAAAATCAATATGAAAGAGCTAGCTTATGCATTAGAAAACACTGACCTAAACAAGACTCCTGGGCCAGATGGAATCCATGGCCGAATGATATCAAACTTGGACAAAATTGGCAAAGAAAGACTTCTTAATATTTTCAATAACTCCTGGAAAACTGGAAAATTGCCTCAAGACTGTAAAAATGCAACAATAATTCCCATTAAAAAACTTGACAAATCTGCTGATGACCCAAAAAAACTACCGACCTATCTCCCTCACAAGTTTTTGCTGCAAATTAATGGAAATTATTATACTCAGACGACTCACCTACCACCCCGACACAAGAAATCTCTTTCCAGAAGAACAATATGGATTTAGGAAAGGACATGGGACAATAGACCAACTCCTTTTTTTCACACAAAAGGTAAAAGATGCACAAACAAAAAACCAACTAACCACACCATAGCTGCTTTTTAGACCTTACACAAGCTTTTGATAAGGTATGGAAAAACAAGTTAATTACAAAATTATACAAACATTTCAAAATTGATGGAAAAGCTATCACTTGGATAATTGATTCCCTTAAAAATATATAAATCAGGGTCAAATATAATGGCACTCTATCTAAAACCTTCAAATTGTACCAAGGATTACCACAAGGATCAATCCTTAGCCCAACTCATTTCACCCTATTTATTGCAGGCATAGAAGAAATTTTTCACATAAAAACAATATTGGACTTTTCGCTGATGACATTTTTCTATGGAGCAGTAACACTAACTGGAAAAAAGCTGAAAGAGATTTGAACAAGACTCTTCTCCGCCTAGAAAAAAATGCTAATAAACATAAATTAGAATTTAACCCCCAAAAATCTGAAACCTGTCTTTTTACTACCGATAAGAAACTGTACAAAATAAGACCAAATATTATTCTGAAAGAACAACAATTGCAATATAATAAACATCCTAAATATCTCGGCTACACCCTGGATCCAGAAATTAACTCCAGTAAGCATATTGAAGGAGTTGTTAGAAAAGGAAGAGACCTACTAAAAATCTTGAAATATATTTCAGGAAGAGTGGGGAGCTAAAGCAACAACACTAAAATTAACTTACACATCTCTAATGAGACCTATCTTGGAATATGGATATCAAATCTATGGTACAGCATCAGAAACAAATCTAAAAACACTGGAAAGGATACAACTAAATGCAGCTAGAATTATTGCAGGTCTTCGAAAAACCTGCCCTAATAATATTGTACTTTACGAGGCAGACATTATGCCCTTAAAGGATAGAATAAGCTACAATCTGCCAAAATATATAAACAAAATCAAGAGTTATGAAAACAAACACAGAACTTTCAATTACATACGTACTTAATGGGGAACCCAATATAAGACTCAAAAAAGAAGGCCCTCTCCACCTGGCCAAAAGAAATGGATTTTTAAAATATAAAGTGGAAAAATATTATTTAGCTGAAAAAATATCTCCATGCGAACCACTAACAAAACTATACCGATGGTAGCAAAGACGAGTTGGGACACACTGGCAGTGGCTCTCTCATTAAAACCACAAATGGCAATGAGAAAATAAACAGAAGAAACCCAGAATTTTGCTCAGTCTTCAGATCAGAACTTATAGCCATCTATGAAGTCTTAAAATCCATCAGAAAAATTAAACATCACGATATATGGATTCTTACTGATAGTAGAAGTGCCTTACAACACTTGAGTCACACAGGGGAACTTAAAGACAAAGTAAGCAGGAACATAATTGGTTATCTCCAAAAACTCTCAATACCTCAAAAATTCACCTTCAATGGATACTCTTACATGTTAGCATTGAAGGCAATGAAGCTGCTGATGCGCTAGCGAAAAAAGGCACAAAAGAACCCTTGCTACAGAAAAATAAACTTACCTTTAAAGAAATAGAAATAGAAGCCAAAATAAACAAGACCTGGAGGATCCCACCTAAGCACAGTTGGTATACCCTAGAAGCAGATGGCAACCCAGACCTTTCGGTCCACAAGCCGGCATGCGAAGCATGCCCTTCGCTGCTATTCTGTTCAACTCATAAGCCAAGTAATGGTATCCAAGCTAGTGCTTGGACATTGTACCTGGAAACACCACCTCCCAGACAACGTGTCTGGAAGGATTTCTATAACGGTGGCCTTTAATCATAGCAAAATAGGAAACTATCTACTGTGTCCAGCAGGGACCGCGGGGAGGCAGCCCCCAGTCGACTCTGTTCACTCACAGCTGAGGAAAAGCTCAGCTGCCACGTCGTGGGCTTTCTCAAGAAGCTTGCTGTGATTTCTCAGCAGCTAACTCTCGATCGCGCCCCTCGCCCTCCTTCTCTCTTCCTGCACACCCACTACCCTTGGACAATCCAAGACGTAGTGGCGTGCATTCACATCCCTTTCTCCATAGACGCAATCAGGGTTTCTCTTAATTTCAAATCTGTGGAGACTTGGAGAAGAGCCCATGTCCCGAACTACCCTAATGAGTTTGTGGGACATTACCTTACAGAGGTACTTGGGTGTTGTTACCCCATTGAATACCTCTCTCCCCTTCACACTGTTCCTCCATCTGTCCAACCATAAGTCCTGGACGTGCCCCCTGATCCTCCTATAAACTTCTTTCTTGGTCACTGGGGTCCTCAGTGATCTACCTCTAAAGCATCCTGCCTTAGCGATCCTGTCTGCGAACTCATTACCTTCGATGAGGCTGTGTCTCCTAAACCAAGGGAGCTCCGGAGCCCGCGTCATCATTTCCAGCTCCTGGATTATTTGATGCGCGAGTTGCTCTTTCTCCAGATTGATGGCGACGAGGGCCGACATACAATCTGAATAGAGGCGGTCCGGTTCTTCTCGGCACACACTCTGAGGGCTACCCTGATCGCAACCAGCTCGGCTGAAAAGACCAATTCGTCCACTCTGAGTGTTAAACTTTCTTGGAAGATCAGCTCTCCATTAGTGAATATCACTACCCCAGCTTCAGTATTGGTTCCAGACTTACTACAATCAGTGAAAACCTCCGTGCCAATCCCTGTCGGCCCTCCAAGACTCCAATTCCACTTTGGCAACCACTGCGGAGGCTTCCTTGGATCCCTATTCGATTCCAGGGCCCCCGCTTCAAGTCCCAGGGCATCTTCCCTGTTCTCCCAGATCTTCTGTCTGACGGTCTCCTCCTCTAGTTTCAATCCCAGGGGAATAAGCCCAGCGATGACCAAAAAGGCCTCACTGCTGCTAGTGCGATATCCTCCTGTGATTCTGAGTGCCGCTGTCCTCTGCACTCTTTCTAGAGTTGTTGCCACCTTCTGATCCCTGTTTCGGCGCCACCAAGCCCCGGAAGCATATAGCAAGATTGACTCGACACAGGAGAGGTAGAGATTCCTAAAAATAGTACCCTCCTCCCCCCCCCCCTGATGAGAGCCAACCAGGACAGGCCTGCACAACGCCTCCCTGCCTCTCGCCACCATCTCCTCCTCCGCCTGGTATTGCCAACCCATCTTGTCATCAATGACCACCCCCAGGATGGTCATCCTATTGACCAACGCTACCCTCCGTCCTTCCATCCGGATAGCCGGCTTGTGTTTCCATTTGATCCCTTTCCTTTTAGTTCTTATGTCCCTAGGCTTAAAGCTGAGGGCTTTAGTTTTGGAGACATTGAACTTAAGGCCAGTCATGGGCCCAGATCGAGAGAATTTGGAGAGAAGTTTCAACACACTTCTCAGCCTTCGCTCTCGAAGCAGCCTCAATGATGAGGAACTGGTCGTCAGAATAGAGAACCAGCCTGGCTCCCCCAGGGAGTTCCTCCTGGAAAACGGTGTTTACCAGGATATTCCACAGAATAGGTCCGCAGCAAGAGCCCTGGGGGCAACCCCTAGCACAGTTTCTTTCCAACTTCCGCCCACCAAAACTGAGGCTAATCCGTCTATCCCTCAGGAAGTCACGAACCAAGCTGCACAAATTATCAGGACAACCCATGTCCATCAAATTTCTCATCAGCTTTTTCCAGCTCATGGAGTTGAACGCACCATCAATGTCCATGGCCACGAAAAGAACCCAAGCACCCTTATTTAAGCCCATCTCAACCCCCTCTAACACTTCGTTCAGAGCTGTGGTTGTGGACTTCCCTTCCCTAAAACCATGTTGGAAAAAGGAAAGGAGCTCATTACTCTCTAGCCAATGCTTCAGTCGCTGAGCTAGTAGGCTATCCAGGACCATACCTAGACACACTAGTAAAGAAAGCGGACGATAATCATTAGGAGAATTACCCTTTCTACCAGACTTTTCGAGAAGCACTACTCGGGCAACCTTCCATGCCTCAGGAAATGTACCAGTGTCCAGGCACCGATTGAATAACCTGGAAAGAAGCGATGGATGCATCCTTACCAGGGCTTTCACGACGGTGTTGTCGATCCCTTCGGGACCAGCAGATTTCCTTTTCCCGAACTTGAAAGCCGTCAGTTTCACCTCATTCTCAGAAAAGGGCGGATCTACCATACCACAAGTGGTCAGAGAGATCTCGTCCTCTGGTTCCTCGTTTCCGAAGTGCCGATCCAAGTTGTTTTTATTTTGTCTTCTGCTTTCGAGCGAGTAGGTCTAGAACACATTCTCTCTGAATTTTCTCATTGTTGATGGATGAAACAGCACCAGTGATTATTTTGGCCGCTTTTGCTTGAACACTGTCTAGTCTTACTTTTAGTGATGAGCTTGAGGGAGCCCAGACCGGTGTTGCATATTCCATTATCGGCCTTATTAAGAAGGTGGTATATGTTGTTCTGAGAATTCTGGGTTTTGCTCCCCAATTTGTTCCACATAGCCTTCTCAGAATGTTTAGTTTTCTGATAGCTTTATTTGAGGTGCTAATTATGTGTTCTGAAAATTCCAATTCCTCATCAATAATAATTAAAATAATTTCGTTGACATCTTGTCAATACATGCACAGTCTGCACTATTAAAAAAATATAATATGCATTATATACACTATGTACAATGAATATGGCGCCTCTGCCAGCGCTGCAGAATTTGGTGGAGAATCGCCAGTGGGTCTCCAGCGACACCACGCAAATTGCGATCTACGATGAATACGTAGATCGCGTACTTTTCCGCTTAGGAGATGATGATGGCGTGGTCCTCGAGACCAACTTGAAAGATCCAGGACTGCAGTATCACACCTAGGTATTATGGATTTCTAATTTTATCAATTATTTGTTTGTTTATGCTTATTTTGTGGTTATATTTATGCTTTTTTCCCTGTGAGTGGAGAAGACGCATAGGTTTGGTTTTATTGGGTTTATGGTCATTTGGAGTTCCAATGCCCACTTCTCCAGTCCTCTCATTGATGTTTTCAGTATTTTTTACGATTTTTCTATGCTGCTACTTGTGTACCATATGGCTATATCATCTGCATAACAGGCAACCTTTGTGCCTTCAGTGAGGTAAGGATGGATGTCGTTAATATATAGCAGATAGAGTAGAGGACTGAGCACAGATCCCTGAGTTACACCAGCCCATGTTCTTCCTTCCTTGGAAAATTCTCCATTGACCCGAACCTTTGACCTTCTTCCCCTTAAGAAGTCTGCAATCCAGATTAAGGTTTTTCCTCTTACTCCGATGTTGTGCAGCTTTTCACGTAATTTCTCCCTCCACACTCGATCAAAAGCTGAGGTCATATCAAGGAATATAGCCGTGGTCTTCTTTGGCGGTTTTTCCTGGAATGAATTTATTATTGATTGACAGAAGTATAGAACAGTTGATCAGTCGTACAGTGCTGGGATCTATAGGCAGTTTGGTAGAGGTTTATTTTATTATTGTTAGTGAGCCAGACTATGAGCCTAGAGTGGATAATTCGTTTTGGTATTTTACAAAGTATGCGGGTGAGAGCAATTGGCCGATAGTTCTTTTATTCCTTGGCATCTTTGTTTGGCTTCAGTATTGGCACTATAATTGATATCTTCCAATTATTTGGTAGTTTACCAGTTTGCCATGAAATGTTCAGTATTCGTAGGAGTTGATTATTAGCTTTGTCTTCAAAGTGTTTAATCATTTGACCAAAGATTAGATTATCTCTTGGTGACCTCTTGGATTTTTTTATTGATAAGTTTAGCTCATTCAGTGTGAAGTCTCTCGAGAAAATATCTTGTTGATGGAAGTTTCTTGCATGTTTAACTAACTGGTTTATATTATTTTTAGAGTCCTGTCTTCATTCGTATAGTTGAGTATGGAAGTGCTTAAAAAATATTCAGCAATTATGTCAGCCATCTGTTTGTTCTCGTTCTCGCTGTTCTATTCATATCGGTTAGAGTATTGGAGGATTGGTGTTGGTTTTGATTGTTCTCTAACACTCTAATCATATTCCAGTGTTGGCTGACCTTTCTTGGATCCATTTTTTCGCAGAATTCTGCCATTTTTCTTGTTCGCATATCCAAATTTCTTGTTCTATTTTGTGACTAATTTCAATGAGTTCCTTTCTGTTTTCTTCTGTTTTATTTTTTAAAGAAGTTCATTGATATTGTCTCTCTCTCTGAAATCATTGCCTCGATGTTGTGGTCCTTCCGGTAAGGTATCCACAGGTCTTTACGTCTACCTCTAGGTATCGATGCTTTTGCAGCTTTTGAAATGTTCGAAGCGAATTTTTCTAAGTTTTTGTCAAGCGTTCTGTAATTCAATTTTTCGTTGCACAGTTCTTCAAGATTTTCTGTGAATTTTTTTCAAGTCGGCTTTCCTAAAGCTCCATGTTCTTTTATTCTAATGGAGATTCTCTATTTTGAAGTTTAGGGTTGTTAAAATTGGTCTGTGGTCACTGATTGCGCCTCTCGGGATTTTCCATTGTGTTGTGGGTGCGATGTTGAAATTTATCGCTGTGATGTCTATTGCGGATTCTGTGCCTGTGGACTTGGATAGATAGGTGTTCTTTCCTTTTTTAACGGGGTAAGGTCGAGGTCGTTTAGCATGTCCTCAACCTGCTGACTTTTGTTATCCTGGACAGATGATCCCCAAGTTGAACTTTTGGCGTTAAAGTCGCCGTGTATGATTGTGATATCCGAAGAGGCTTCACTTAATGTCTCTATTGTGTGCACCCATACAAAATTCAAAGATTTCACGAGCTGAAAGTTGGCGATTTTGAGATGCGTCAAGAATTCGCTGCATGGGTTTTCCGGCAAATTGATATTGATGAAAACTGGCTGTCGAATGTTCTGTGGACAGATGATGCTAACTTTTCTCTAAACGGAGAATTTAACATTCAAAACAGCCGCATTTGGGCAACAGAAAACCCTAGGATTTTTACAGAAATGCCACTTTACCAGCCTAGAGTTACAGTTTTGTGTGGGTTCACTTCTTTTATTATTGGGCCATTTTTCTTTGAAAAATCAATGGAAGAACTTTTAAAACCGTTTTTGTAACTGGTGAACGTTATGTTCAACTTTTGAGAGAAAAGGGTATTCCCATATTGCAGGGCAAAAGCACTAAGCGAAATAGCATTCATGAAAGATGGAGGACCTCCTCATATCTCCCGAGGTGCCAAACAATTGCTGAAGGATACGTTCGGTGAAAATCGTGTGATAAGTCGCCACCTTATATAACAGTGGCCTCCAAAATCACCAGACTTGACGCCTTGCGATTTTTGTCTATGGGGGTACATTAAATCGTGTGTTTATCGATGCTGGCCTACCACATTGGCCATGTTGAAGGCTTCTATCAGATGGCACGTTTTATCAATATCAACAGATATGTTATTTAATGCTGTCCATTCTGTCATTTATCGTCTGCAGGCGGTGATTGAGAATGAAGGGTGCCACATTGAGCAAGGATTGTGACCTAATACAAGAGATAAGGCAGTTACCTCATGTGTTATATAAGCCGCCATGTATTATATTATCTACCAATATTTTGCAGCTCTTTGTGTTGGGATATGGGGATAATAAATGCTGTCCTCACATCTTGACTCTTTTTTTTGTGAACAGTAATATTTTGTTTGTCATTTGCTCACATATTATGTCGTGCAAACCAGAGTATTATAACTTCTCGAATAACACTGGTACGCACAATTTTTCCCCTTATGTTTAGTTTTCGCTTTTCGCTCATTAGAAGAAATAGCATGAGGAATATTTTCTGTACACCAATAACTTTAGAAATTTTGTGAAAGAAAAAATAATACAAAATGTGATTTTACTACCACGTTTTTCAACGCAAAAGGTCGATTTAAAAATTATTCTTTTTTGAGGGGACATATATTTAAAATTGTGTACAGTATAATAAACAATAATAACATTTGACAAGCCCATAGGATATTTGGAATAAAGTACGACAAATTTATTTTGTCACTCCCCTCTATATTTCATTTCTTGGATCATGACAAATATCCAGTTAAATAGTCAAGGGTCGCCAATCAGTCAAGAAACTACACATTTCTTATAGCAAGAAATCCTATTAATAGTGCCATCATAATTTTTGGTACTATATTAACATTTCAAAAATTCGTGTATTGATATCAGCAGTGTTTTTCAAACATTCAATCTATTTCACAAAACACCATATAAAATATAAATATTTTTGCTACATGCTTTAATTTGCATTTACCTATTTTACATATCTCAGATTGTATTTGAAAATCGTTAACCAATTCTTCATACTTTTGGCGAAGTGGTGTTTTATTAATTTGTTATTTGATATTATTAGGGGGTTCTTTCCTGGTATTTAAAAAGGAAAAATACGTGTCGATCAGTTATATTTTTCAATTTATCAAACAATTTGGCCGCTGAATCTCTGATTCTGGTAGAGCGCCATCTGGCGAATAAAATTGGAACTAAAATCAATTTCGAATTTTTCATTATTTGCCATAAAAAATCCCATTGCATCCTGAATACAATGGTGTTTACCGCATTGCTCTAGCGCAAATATTCGCGGAGTTATTAATGTTTAAAATAGTGCGGGACTTTTGGATCACCCTGTATAATCATATCATATTTTTCCTTAGAAATAAATTCCCTTATTTCATTATTAACCAAATTGCTTTTCCGCGTGTTTTGTTGTAGAATTTTTAATTTGAACATTGACCAAAAAAAAAAAAACAAGAATAAGTCTATTCTAATCCAAAGTAACAATATCATGATCTAAATCTGCATAACATGTTCTTTGTATCTCATATTTCATATGTTGAAGGAACACAGGACATAATTTGTCATTAGAACGATGATTATTGCTATTCCTATATTTAGGATGTGTAGAGCAATTTATGCACTTGGGCAAGGATTGACAGTTAACATGTTGGTCATTGTCTCCGCAATTTTTACATTTTATGATGTTACATGAATTTTTACTATGACCATAACTAAAAGAGTTTTGACATTGACGTACAAGCACCTTATCCTTCATATATGTAACCTGTGTGTCTGTATATATACGTTGTAATTTCTTCATAATTTGGTATGTTGCCGGGGAAATGCGGAGAACAACATCCTGTACGTCAGTATTTGATCTCATAGCGAACAGAACCTTTATCTTCTTCTCTCGACCTTCTAACTCTGGGTTCATATTGCATAAAAGCGAAGGCAATTCCTTAATATCTGTAGATTTAGTAATTGACTTAAGAACAATTGTAGGATCTAGTGGTTTTGGTGCATAAATTGATGCTTTTTGATTTACTTCATCAATCTTTTTAAACTCTTCAATCAATGTATTCAAATTTTCACCTGAATCAACTTTAAGTATTAGGCCAGATTTTGATTTTATTATTTTATTTATTTTGACTTAAGATCTCTCATTTCTAATCTTTTTAATACCATTATTTACTTCGCCTAATACTTCAGCCGGGGAAACATTTAACTTGGATTTAAATATTATTGTTTTATCCGTTACGTTTTGATTTTGCATAACTATTTTATCGTCTTAACTAGTAACTCTCGTAGCTTGAGCATATGACCTATTATAAAATTGACTTGAAGGAGATATTTTCTTTATTGATTCATCCAGATTTCCAAGTCTATCACAGATAGAGCCATTGATTACAGCGATGTCTCCCATTGTATCCATCAATATATTCAATTGCTTTAGCAAACCCTGAACAATTGTAAGATCATTCTGATTTATGCTTTTATTTGTAGATGAGTACTTAGATTTTAATGTGTCAGCAATTTGTTCCGAGATGATCTTATGCTGAATCCTACATTCCTCAGTACGTTTTTCAATTTTATCGACCATATTGTTCTAACAAGCGGCAAGCGGTCGCGCCGTCTGCTGATATGCAAATCAGCTGTATATAAAATGTTTAAGTGTACTTAAGAGTTGGTTATTATATGTATAATAATATAAGTAAGGTATAAAAGATTTTAAATTTCAAAAACAACTCTAAAAACAAATTTGAAGTAATATTTACCGGAATTCGCGGAGCGCTGCAAAAACACGTCCGCCCGACGATGAATCACTATTCAAATATTATATCCAATGTTCTACTAATTAAATCTTTCAATATTGCTTAAAATATATAGATATTGCTTTCAATTCATAAGACTTGAAAGTAATGATGACCTTCGAATCATTTAATAAATATGACCCTCTTTACATTTATAAATATTATTATTCGAAAGGAATAATATTTAAATATATATTTGATAATGATACGCTTGAATATATTTCTGTAACAGCTATTTTATTAGCATCTTAACAAAATATAGGCCAAGCTAATCATATATCTTTTTCACGGTGAATGTCTATAGAATTTGTCTCTCCATATAAATGTATAATTTAATTGAAAATGCATATATTAGATCAAAATATCATTTAAATAACCAATATTTCATTTGGTCGAACGCCAACCTTTATCAAGGTGTCATAAGATATTAAATTATATTTAGATTCAATATATTCCTTTTTGAAAAGTTAGAATCAATTTCAGATAAAAAATATTATTTTAATTTATATTTGCTCGAAAGCTTGCAAATATAAATTAAAAGAATATTTTTTACCTGAAATTGTTTTTACTTTTTCAAATAATATTTGGGTAACTATTGCTCATAATAAAATATTTATTTATGGATTGTTCTATTTTCAAAAAGATATTCATGTATGTTCATGTAAGTTCATGATAATAATAATTGATAAATTCAAAAATATGGTATCTCAATTCTCATTCTAAAATAGTTTTCACCTTGTAGGATGGAGTTATGCTAGCTTTAGGACAAATTCGGAAATATTGACGGGAAAATAATGAAAGTATTTTGATTTCAGAGTTTTAGAATTTCACGGATTTTTTTACTGAATAGACGCAGCTATTGCTGAGTAGGATTTAATCCTGGACCTTGCCATGATCATAGAGCGTATTCTTCGTAGATCGCGAAATACGTGGTGTCGCTGGAGACCCGCTGGCGATTCTCCACCAAACTCTGCAGCGCTGGAGAGGAGCTATATTCATTGTACATAGTGTATATAATCCATATTATTTTTTTTAAATAGTGCAGACTGTGCACATTGCATGTATTGACAAGATGTCAATAAAATTATTCTAATTGTCATAGAACTGTTGACAGATTGTAGGTGGGGAATAGATTAATGTCTTTATCACTAATAGTTAAAGTTATAAATGCTAACTATAACACAGCCTTCTCATATATGCAAATATATATTCTAATTAAATTATTTTTATTTTTTGGTATGTTTTATAAATTGGATTTTGTGTACATAGAAATGGTAAAGGTTTCTAGATTAATTTGATAAATTGAAAAATAAGCAGATATTCAACCTTTTTTAAACTTTGTACCAACTGGTATATATAGCTTTATATCTATACATGTTCCATAGGCAAATAAATTTGAGGTTTGTGATTCTGCGACCAATGGAGCTAATTTTTAGGGCATATAGAGATTATAGAGTGTGAATAAAGGTTTCTACAGAATTCATCAAAATTATCAAGGCGGTAATAAGTTATTTTCAGGGTTTGTATATTCAACATAATCGAATTTGCATTCTATTACAATGAAAATTGATTCAAGACATTTTGAAAATATAATATATCCAGGAATTATCAAGGAACACAATTCATTGGTTTTTGAACATTGAATTTAGTTTTTGAAAAGTGATAAAAAGGTTTTCGTTCAGATGTTTCAATTAAAAATAAAATCAAAGTAATTGTCAGGTTAATGTCCCAATATCTTGGTCAACAAGCCCTATTCGCCTAATTTAGCCTTTGTATGCTGTTTTTTTTTTGTTCTGATATCCAAAACGTTAAACGACATGCCACGACTGCTCTACCAGGTAACAAAGATGACTAATTTAAAAGACCCAACATTGGAAAAAATATAAGGAAAAATAAGTTTGTTTAATTTGAGAATAGTTTTATTAATATAAAATTAAGTTTAAAATTAAATAGAGACATAAATATATTCAAAATAATAAAAAATATTCTAAATATATACAAATAAAAATCGAATTTTGAATTTATATTTTATGAATTTCTCAATATATTACAGGAAATATCTAATTTGTATATATATAAGTACACTGGA
The DNA here is from genome assembly GCA_030710605.1 of Cordylochernes scorpioides. Classification (NCBI taxonomy): domain Eukaryota; kingdom Metazoa; phylum Arthropoda; class Arachnida; order Pseudoscorpiones; family Chernetidae; genus Cordylochernes; species Cordylochernes scorpioides. Next base: position 65,411,310 of record CP092870.1, on the reverse strand, counting down.
CTGCAAAATTAAAGGAACAACATATTTATCTCATTTATCTCAAATTTTATTGAACATTTATCAATGAAATTTTATACACAAATTTATTATTCCATTATTGATTAGAATACCCGAAATCAAAGAATTCTAACACGTATTTTATGCAAATTAGCCGGTTAAGCAATGATCTTCTTGCAGTCAGTGCATAAATATCTTGGATATTGTTGTTAATATGGGGTGTGATCACCTTTAACTGATAGACAGGCTCTACATCGGTAACACATACTAAGAATTAGGGAGTTTATCAGCTCCTGTGGAATCAACACTCTCTCTTGTGTTAAGGCTGTTTCTAGCTCATGAGTGTTTCTAGGAGGGGGTTTGAGGGATGAGATCCGCCGTCCTAGGTTGTCCCATACATTCTCAATGGGATTTAGGTCTGGGGATCGAGCTGGCCAATTCATCCGAGCAATTGCATGGTTTTGGAGAAAAGTGTCGACTACACCAGCCCTATGTGGACGGGAATTATCATCCTTCAGAAGAAAGTTTTCTCCCATTTCCAATGCTTGAGGCATCACATATGCTGCCAAGATCTCGTCCCAATACCTCTGTCCAGTCAGGGTTTCTTGCCGAAAGATATGGAGTGCTGTGCGACCGCCCAAGAAGATTCCAGCCCAGCCCATAAAACCTTGGCTTCTGTAGGGATCCCTTTCAACCATATTCCGGGGATTATTTCTGGTTCCTACCTCTCTCCAGATGAAGACACGACGAGAATCGCTGTTTAGAGAGAATCTGGACTCATCAGTGAACATTACACGCCTCCATTCATCTGGATTCCATGCGACATGTTGTCTGCACCAAAGTTTCCTTGCTCTCTTTTGAGGTGGTGTCAATGGCACACAAATTATGGGTCGTCGAGCATAGAGGCGCTTCTTGTGAAGCCTTCTGCGTATTGTATCAGTTGATACTGACACTCCTGTAGCTGCATTGAGGTCACTTCGTAGTTGCGATGCTGTCATTCTTCTATTGCGACGCACAAGAAGACTCAAATAACGGTTTTGATTTAACGTTGTGACCCTTGACCGTCCTTGTCCGGGTGTTCTTGCAACATTAGCTGTCGTTTGAAATTTTTTCCAAAGCCTTGAGACAACGTTTCTTGTCACTCCAAGCCATATTGCTACTTCTGCCTGTGATTGGCCTGCTTCCATCCTTCCAATAGCTTGCCATTTTTTTTCTTGTGATAAATGTTGCCTATAAGCCATGAAAATTTTAAAAAACAAAAAGGTTCAATAAAAATCTAGTGGAGCGTAAAATTAGGACACTTTGAGAAAGACACAGGCACGTGCTGGAGGCAGAGTCAACGTAGACGGTGGTATTTTGTATATTGGGAACAACTTTATTTATTTTTCTGTTTTACATACTCTCTTAATTCATGGAAGCTTCTGAATATACCAAAACTTGAAATATATCCCTTAATATAACTTTTCTTTTTCTTAAAAATGTGTTGTTCCTTTAATTTTGCGGACCAGTGTATTTTTTTCAATCAATTTGAATTTAAAATTTTAAAATATAATTTTATATTTCACAGCGAATTGCCTATATATCAATATAATTTATTTAAATTATCTAATTGGAAGATAGAGATAAAACTATTACCATAAATTAACTTTAAAAATCAATCATTCAATTTGTCCAAAATTCAATATAAATAGTGTTATATTTTTTCACGAAATTAATAAAGATATAAATAAACAATGTTTTAAAAATGGAAATTTATTTTCATTTTATATAGAACAGTATTTTTCACTAGCTTCTCTTTTCTGAGCGAGGAATCAATTTCTTCCCCTGCTTCTCATTTCTTTTTAGATTCATTTCTACCAGGAGTCTGTATAAGACGGATGGGCTTAGTAAAGACTTGTGTGTATTTTTGACTACTTTAGTAGAATAACATATATCAATAGCATTAATATACAGGGTGATCCAAAAGTCCCGCACTATTTTAAAAATTAATAACTCCGCGAATATTTGCGCTAGAGCAATGCGGTAAACACCATTGTGTTCAGGATGCAATGGGATTTTTTTATGGCAAATAATGAAAAATTCGAAATTGATTTTAGTTACAATTTTATTCGCCAGATGGCGCACTACCAGAATCAGAGATTCAGCGGCCAAATTGTTTGATAAATTGAAAAATATAACTGATCGACACGTATTTTTCCTTTTTGAATACCAGGAAAGAACCCTAATAACATCAAATAACAAATTAATAAAACACCACTTCGCAAAAAGTATGAAGAATTGGTTAACAATTTTTAAATACAATCAGAGATATGTAAAATAGTTAAATGCAAATAAAACATGTAGCAAAAAAAAATTGATATTTTAGATACGGTTTGTTTCCGAAGATAATAAATTTCTAATATTTTTAATTCAACTCTCTCTCAGTATCGATTATATTCATTTTAATTCATTTGAAAAATATGTATCTATCTCTGATAATTTATTTTACTCTGGAATGCCGTTGTTGTTGTCGTGTCCAATAAAAAGCCTCAGATGTCTCCATGCATCTCCATCACAGCAGCAGCAATGTCCACTATCTTGGGTGTGTAAAGCTGCTGCTCTGGGTCTATGTCAATTTTCTGCAAGGCTACGGCCATTGCTGGCTATGAGAATATGTGGGTAGGTGTAAGTTCCACACCAGGACAATTGTTGCATGCCCAATAGGTTATTGTGCCATCTGGATGTATTGTTATTCCTTTATAGTGTTTTGTTCTAAGTCTTGTTATAGTTTTTGTCATTTTTCTCTCAGAGTTTATTTCGCATTTTGATCTTTTCTTATTTATTGTTTAATTATCTTGTATTTTGACAAAGAATCAGCGTCAAATAATGACATTTGTTCTTTCCTTTGGCTCAACTTTCTGGCTTCCTTTGACAATTCAAATGCCATTTCATTACCCCCGATCCCAGCATGGGCAGGGATCCATTGTAGAAAGCAGTTATTCTCCAATGGTTCCAGTTGGGTAAGTAACGAGTGTATTTTCTGTGTGATTTTAGTATTGCCCTTCTGAATTGCTTCTAGAGCGGATATGGAGTCACTGTATATTAAATTTCCTTCTGCTTGATGCAGGGATGGTTGGTAAAGGCATACATCAAGGGCTTTCCAGATAGCTGTCAGTTCACAAGTGAAGTTTGACGAAATCTGTCCTCCTTCTTTGATTTTGATGTGCGTTCCATCTTGCAGTATTATGTTAATTCCGGCCCCTCCATAACTCAGGGTAAGGTCTGAAGATCCATCTGTATATGCTGTTGAAGGGGGTGGCCTAGCATTTTTGATCAAGAATTTGTACTATGAGGACATAGCCGTTAATATTTCAAACACATTAGACCTCGAAGCCCAAGATATCAAAGTCTACCTCAATCAAAACAAAGCCATCAACATATACAATATGTATCACCCTCCAAACAATACACTTATTGACGATGGAACAATGGCCCAATTTCTTACAGACAACTCTTATTGTAGGTGACCTTAATGCCAAACTTCAACTATGGGGATGTTCCACGCCAAACCCAAGAGGCAAAATACTTTCAAACATATTTGACGACAATGCCATCATGTGCTTAAATGATGGGAATCCTACCCATCATTCCCACAGCTATAATAATGCACAAGCCCTTGATATAAGTTTTTACTATCCTGACATTTTCCAAAAATGCAAATAGCAAATATTAAAAAGTATTGGAAGTGATCATTTGCCTAATTTGATAGAAATTAGCACCAAGACCAAAACCAGCTCAATTAAAAAAAATTCTGGAACTTCAAAAAGGCTAATTGGATATCTTTCGAAAACACCATTATTAAAGCAGCTACAGTTTCAATACCAAGAGGTAATATTAAGAAATGGATTCCAAATTATACACACCAGGCAAAAAATATTCAAACACTTATAACTAAAAGAAATGAACTACAAAAAAGAGCACCCAAAACCAAACAAATTGTAGAACTGAACTGAACATTGTGAATGCAAAAATAAAAAGATTATACGTAAATGCGAAAAGGGAAAAATGGAAACAAATTTGTGAAAAGCTGAACCCAAGAAACCCAAATACAAAACTTTGGAATTTGGCAAAACAAATTGACAGATCCCAGTCACAAACTGAAAAAAACTAATATGATTAAGAATACAGATGGTACACCAGCAACTAATGACAAAATTGCTGCCAATCTTTTAGGTAATTCATATCAAATAAGTAGTAAAATCAAGATTGAAACTAAGGCCCAAAGGATTATTCATGACTGTAAAAATGTCACCAGCACTCATAATATTTTCCATGAAAAAAATAAATATGAAAGAGCTAGCTTATGCATAAGAAAACACTGACCTAAACAAGACTCCTGGGCCAGATGGAATCCATGGCCGAATGATATCAAACTTGGGCAAAATTGGCAAAGAAAGACTTCTTAATATTTTCAATAACTCCTGGAAAACTGGAAAATTGCTTCAAGACTGTAAAAATGCAACAATAATTCCCATTTAAAAACTTTAAAAATCTGCTGATGACCCAAAACACTACCGACCTATCTCTCTCACAAGTATTTGCTGAAAATTAATGGAAAAATTATACTCAGACGACTCACCTACCACCCCGACACAAGAAATCTCTGACCAGAAGAACAATATGGATTTAGGAAAGGACATGGGACAATAGACCAACCCTTATTTTTCACACAAAAGGTAAAAGATGCACAAAACAGAAAACCAACTAACCACACAATAGCTGCTTTTTAGACCTTACACAAGCTTTTGATAAGGTATGGAAAAACAAGTTAATTACAAAATTATACAAACATTTCAAAATTGATGGAAAAGCTATCACTTGGATAAATGATTCCCTTAAAAATAGATGCATCAGGGTCAAATATAATGGCACTTTATCTAAAACCTTCAAATTGTATCAAGGATTACCACAAGGATCAGTCCTTAGCGCAAATCACTTCACCCAATTTATTGCAGGCATAGAAGAATTTTTTCTCATAAAACCCATATTGAACTTTTCGCTGATGACATTATTCTATGGAGCAGCAACACTAACTGGAAAAAAGCTGAAAGAGATTTGAACAAGACTCTTCTCCACCTAGAAAAATTTGCTAATAAACATAAATTATAATTTAACCCCCAAAAATCTGAAACCTGTCTTTTTACTACCGATAAGAAACTATACAAAATAAGACCAAATATTATTCTGGAAGAACAACAATTGCAATATAATAAACATCCTAAATATCTCGGCTACACCCTGGATCCAGAAATTAACTCCAGTAAACATATTGAAGGAGTTGTCAGAAAAGGAAGAGACCGACTAAAAATCTTGAAATATATTTCAGGAAGAGTGGGGAGCTGAAGCAACAAGACTAAAATTAACTTACACATCTCTAATGAGACCTATCTTGGAATATGGATATCAAATCTATGGTACAGCATCTGAAACAAATCTAAAATCACTGGAAAGGATACAACTAAATGCAGCTAGAATTATTACAGGTCTTCGAAATACCTGCCATAATAATATTGTACTTTACGAGGCAGACATTATGCCCTTAAAGGGTAGAAGAAGCTTCAATCTGCCAAAATATATAAACAAAATCAAGAGTTATGAAAACAAACACAGAACTTCCAATTGCATACTTAATTGGGAATCCAATATAAGACTCAAAAAAGAAGGCCCTCTCCACCTGGCCAAAAGAAATGGATTTTTAAAATATAAAGTGGAAAAATATTATTTAGCAGAAAAAATATCCCCATGCGAATCACTAACAAAATGTTATTTTTAATGCCACTTTAAATGAACCCACCAACAAACAATACCAAAATCCAGAATACTTAAAACAATTATCATTAGAAATAATTGATAAAATTCCTAAAAATGTAATAACTATCTATACCGATGGTAGCAGAGACGAGTTGGGACACACTGACAGTGGCTGTCTCATTAAAATCACAAATGGCAATGAGAAAATAAACAGAAGAAACCCAGATTTTTGCTCAGTCTTCAGATCAGAACTTATAGCCATCTATGAAGCCTTAAAATCCATCAGAAACACTAAACATCACGATATATGGATTCTTACTGATAGTAGAAGTGCAATACAACACTTGAGTCACACAAGGGAACTTAGAGACAAAGTAAGCAGAAACATAATTGGTTATCTCCAAAAACTCTCAATACCTCAAAAATTCACCTTCAATGGATACCCTTACATGTTAGCATTGAAGGCAATGAAGCTGCTGATGCGCTAGCGAAAAAAGGCACAAAAGAAACCTTGCTACAGAAAAATAAACTTACTTTTAAAGAAATAGAAACAGTAGCCAAAATAAACAAGAACTGGAGGATCCCACCTAAGCACAGTTGGTACACCCTAGAAGCAGATGGCCACCCAGACCTTTCGGTCCACAAGCCGGCATCCGAAGCATGCACTTCGCTGCTATTCTGTTCAACTCATAAGCCAAGTAACGATATCCAAGCTAGTGCTTGGACATTGTACCTTGAAACACCACCTCCCAGACAACGTGTCTGGAAGGATTTCTATACCGGTGGCCTTTAATCACAGCAAAAGAGGGCACTATCTACTGTGTCCAGCAGGGACCGCGGGGAGGCGGCCCCCGGTCGACTCTGTTCACTAACAGCTGAGTAAAAGCTCAGCTGCCACGTCGTGGGCTTTCTCAAGAAGCTTGCTGTGGTTTCTCAGCAGCTTACTCTCGATCGCGCCCCTCGCCCTCCTTCTCTCTTCCTGCACACCCACTACCCTTGGAGAGTCCAAGACGTAGTGGCGTGCATCCACATCCCTTTCTTCATAGACGCAATCAGGGTTTCTCTTAATTTTAAATCTGTGGAGACTCCTGGGAAAGGGCCCATGTCCCGAACTACCCTAATGAATTTGTGGGACATTACCTTACAGAGGTACTTGGGTGTTGTTACCCAATTGAATATACCTCTCTCCCCTTCACACTGTTCCTCCATCTGTCCAACCATAAGACCTGGACGTGCCCCCTGATCCTCCTATAAACTTCTTTCTTGGTCACTGGGGTCCTCAGTGATCTATCTCTAAAGCATCCTGCCTTAGCGAGACTGTCTGAGAACTCATTACCTTCGATGAGGCTGTGTCCCCTAACCCAATGGAGCTCCGGAGCCCGCGTTATCATCTCCAGCTCCTGGATTATTTGATGCGCGAGTTGCCCTTTCACCAGATTGATGGCGACGAGGGCCGACATACAATCTGAATAGAGGCGGTCCGGGCTGAAGTTCTTCTCGGCACACACTCTGAGGGCTACCCTGATCGCAACCAGCTCGGCTGAAAAGACCAATTCGTCCACTCTGAGTGTTAAGCTTTCTTGGAAGATCAGCTCTCCATTAGTGAAAATCACTACTTCAGCTCCAGCATTGGTTCCAGACTTACTACCATCAGTGAAAACCTCCGTGCCAATCCCTGTCGGCCCTCCAGGACTCCAATTCCACTTTGGCAACCACTGCGGAGGCTTCCTTGGGTCCCTCTTCCATTCCAGGGCACCCGCTTCAAGTCCCAGGGCATCTTCCCTGTTCTCCCAGATCTTCTGTCTGATGGTCTCCTCCTCTAGTTTCAATCCCAGGGGAATAAGCCCAGCGAGGACCAAAAAGGCCTCACTGCTGGTAGTGCGATATCCCCCTGTGATTCTGAGTGCCGCTGTCCTCTGCACGCTCTCTAGAGTTTTTGCCACCTTCTGATCCCTGTTATAGCAGGATTGGCTCGACACAGGAGAGGCAGAGGTTGCTAAAAATAGTACCCTCCTTCTCCCCCCCCCCCCCTGTTGAGAGCCAACCAGGACAGGCCTGCACAACGCCTCCCTGCCTCTCGCCACCATCTCCTCCGCCTGGTATTGCCAACCCATCTTGTCATCAATGACCACCCCCATGACTACCCTCCGTCCTTTCATCCGGATAGCCGGCTTGTGCTCCCATTTGATCCCTTTCCTTTTAGTTCTTATGTCCCTAGGTTTAAAGCTGAGGGCTTTAGTTTTGGAGACATTGAACTTAAGGCCAGAGTCATGGGCCCAATTCGAGAGAATTTGGAGAGAAGTTTCACCACACTTCTCAGCCTTCGCTCTCGAAGCAGCCTCAATGATGAGGAACTGGTCGTCAGCATAGAGAACCAGCCTGGCTCCCTCAGGGAGCTCCTCCTGGAAAACGGTGTTTACCAGGATATTCCACAGAATAGGTCCGCAGCAAGAGCCCTGGGGGCAAACCCTAGCACAGTTTCTTTCCAACTTCCGCCCACCAAAACTGAGGCTAATCCGTCTATCCCTCAGGAAGTCACGAACCAAGCTGCACAAATTATCAGGACAACCCATGTCCATCAAATTTCTCATCAGCTTGTTCCAGCTCATGGAGTTGAACGCATCATCAATGTCCAGGGCCACGAAAAGAACCCAAGCACCCTTATTTCAGCCCATCTCAACCCCCTCTAACACCTCGTTCAGAGCTGTGGTTATGGAATTCCCTTCCCTAAAACCATGTTGGAGAGAGGAAAGGAGCTCATTACTCTCTAACCAGTGGTTCAGTCGCTGAGCTAGTAGGCTATCCAGGACCATACCTAGACACACTAGTAAAGAAAGCGGACGATAATCATTAGGAGAATTACCCTTTCTACCAGACTTTTCGAGAAGCACTACTCGAGCAACCTTCCATGCCTCAGGAAAAGTACCAGTGTCCAGACACCTATTGAAAAACCTGGCAAGAAGTGATGGGGGCATTCTTAACAGGGCTTTCACGACCGTGTTATCGATCCCTTCGGGACCAGGAGATTTCCTTTTCCCGACTTGAAAGTCGTCAGTTTCACCTCATTCTCAGAAAAGGGCGGATCCACCAAACCACAAGTGTTCAGAGAGATCTCGTCCTCTGGTTCCTCGTTTCCGAAGTGCCGATCCAAGTTGTTTTTATTTTATCTTCTGCTTTCGAGCGAGAAGGTCTAGAACACATTCTCTCTGAATTTTCTCATTGTTGGTGGATGAAACAGCACCAGTGATTATTTTGGCCGTTTTTGCTTGAACACTGTCTAGTCTTACTTTTAGTGATGAGCTTGAGGGAGCCCAGACCGGTGTTGTATATTTCATTATCGGCCTTATTAAGGTGATATATGTTGTTCTGAGAATTCTGGGTTTTTCTTCCCAATTTGTTCCACATAGCCATCTCAGAATGTTTAGTTTTCTGGTAGCTATATTTGAGGTGCTAATTAGGTGTTTTGAAAATTCCAATTCCTCATCAATGACAGTTAAAATAATTTTATTGCCATCTTGTCAATACATGCAAAGTGCACAGTCTGCACTATTTAAAAAAGATAATATGCATTATATACACTATGTACAATGAATATGGCGCCTCTGCCAGCGCTGCAGAGTTTGGTGGAGAATCGCCAGTGGGTCTCCAGAAACATCACGCATTTTGCGATCTACGATGAAAACGTAGATCGCGGACTTCGCCGCTTAGGAGATGGTGATGGCGTGGTCCTCGAGACCAACTGGAAAGATCCAGGACTGCAGTATCACACCTAGGTATTTTGGATTTCTAATTTTATCAATTATTTGTTTGTTTATGCTTATTTTGTGGTTATATTTATGCCTTTTTCCCTGTCAGTGGAGAAGACGCATAGGTTTGGTTATATTGGGTTTATGGTCATTTGGAGTTCCATTGCCCACTTCTCCAGTCCTCTCATTGATGTGTTCAGTATTTTTTACGATTTTTCTATGCTGCTACTTGTGTGCCATATGGCTATATCGTCTGCATAACAGGCAACCTTTGAGTCTTCAGTGAGGTAAGGATGGATGTCGTTAATATATAGCAGATAGAGTAGAGGGCTAAGCACAGATCCCTGAGTTACACCAGCCCATGTTCTTCCTTCCTAGGAAAATTCTCCATTGACCCAAACCTTTAACCTTCTTCCCCCTAAGAAGTCTGCAATCCAGGTTAAGGTTTTTTCTCTTACTCCGATGTTGTGCAGCTTTTCACGTAATTTCTCCCTCCATACTCGATCAAAAGCTGAGGTCATATCAAGGAATATAGCCGTGGTCTTCTTTGGCGGTTTTTCCTGGAAAGAATCTATTATTGATTGACAGAAGTAGAACAGTTGATCAGTCGTACAGTGCTGGGATCTATAGGCAGTTTGGTAGAGGTTTATTTTATTATTGTTAGTGAGCCAGACTATGAGCCTAGAGTGGATAATTCGTTCTGTTATTTTACAAAGTATGCTGGTGAGAGCAATTGGCCGATAGTTCTTGGATTCCTTGGCATCTTTGTTTGGTTTCAGTATTGGCACAGTAATTGATATCTTCCAATTCTTTGGTAGTTTACCAGTTTACCATGAAATGTTTAGTATTCGTAGGAGTTGTTTATTAGCTTTGTCTTCAAAGTGTTTAATCATTTAACCAAACATTAGATTATCTCTTGGTGACCTCTTGAATTTTTTTATTGATGAGTTTAGCTCATTCAGTGTGAAGTCTTTCGAGAAATATATCTTGTTGATGGAAGTTTCTTGCTTGTTTAACTAACTGGTTTATATTATTTTTAGAGTCCTGTCTTCATTCGTATATTTGAGTATGGAAGTGCTTGAGAGATATTCAGCAATTATGTCAGCCATCTGTTTGTTCTCGTTCTCGCTGTTCTATTCATATCGGTTAGAGTATTGGAGGATTGGTGTTGGTTTTGATTGTTTTCTAACACTTTAATCATATTCCAGTGTTGGCTGTCCTTTCTTGGATCCATTTTTTTCGCAGAAATCTGCCATTTTTCTTGTTTGCATTTCCAAATTTATTGTTCTATTTTGTGACTAATTTCAATGTGTTCCTTTCTCTTTTCTTCTGTTTTATTTTTTAAGGAAGTTCATTGATATTGTCTCTCTCTGAAATCATTGCCTCGATGTTCTGGTTCTTCCAGTGAGGTATCCGCAGGTCTTTACGTCTACCTCTAGGTATCGATGCTTTTGCAGCTTTTGATATATTCGAAGAGAAGTTTTCAAAGTTTTTGTCAAGCGTTCTGTAATTCAATTTTTCGTTGCACAGTTCTTCAAGCTTTTCTGTGAATTTTTTCAAGTCAGCTTTCCTAAAGTTCCATGTTCTTTTATTCTATTGGATATTCTCAATTTTGAAGTTTAGGGTTGTTAAAATTCGTCTGTGGTCACTGATTGCACCTCTCAGGATTTTCCATTGTGTTGTGGGTGCGATGTTGAAATTTATCGCTGTGATGTCTATTGCGGATTCTATGCCTGTGGACTTGAATAGATAGGTGTTCTCTCCCTTATTTAATGGTGTAAGGTCGAGGTCGGTGACCTTTGTTATCCTGGACAGATGATCCCCAAGTTGAACTTTTGGCGTTAAAATCGCCGAGTATGATTGTGATATCCGAAGAGGCTTCACTTAATGTCTCTATTGTGTGTACCCATACAAAATTCAAAGATATAACGAGCTGAAAGTTGGCGATTTTGAGATGCGTCAAGAATTCGCTGCATGGGTTTTCCGGCAAATTGATAGTGATGAAAACTGGCTGTCGAATGTTCTGTGGACAGATGATGCTCACTTTTCTCTAAACGGAGAATTTACCATTAAAAACAGCCGCTTTTGGGCAACAGAAAACCCTAGGATTTTTACAGAAATGCCACTTTATCAGCCTAGAGTTACAGTTTTGTGTGGGTTCACTTCTTCTTTTATTATTGGGCCATTTTTCTTTGAAAAATCAATGGAAGAACTTTTAAAACCGTTTTTGTAACTGGTGAACGTTATGTTCAACTTTTGAGAGAAAAGGGTATTCCCATATTGCAGGGAAAAAGCACTAAGCGAAATAACATTCATGAAAGTTGGAGGACCTCCTCATATCTCCCGCGGTGCCAAACAATTGCTGAAGGATACGTTCGGTGAAATTCGTGGGATAAGTCGCCATATACCAGTGGCCTCCAAGATCACCAGACTTGACGCCTTGCGATTTTTGTTTATGGGGGTACATTAAATCGTGTGTTTATCGATGCTGGCCTACCATATTGGCCATGTTGAAGGCTTCTATCAGATGGCACGTTTTATCAATTTCAACAGATATATGTTATTTAATGCTGTCCATTCGGTCATTTATCGTCTGCAGGCGGTGATTGAGAATGAAGGGTGCTACATTGAGCAATGGATTGTGACCTAATACAAGAGAGAAGGCAGTTACCTCATGTGTTATATAAGCTGCCATGTATTATATTATCTACCAATATTTTGCAGCTCTTTGTGTTGGGATATGGGGATAATAAATGCTGTCCTCACATCTTGACTTTTTTTTTGTGAACAGTAATTTTTTGTTTGTCATTTGCTCACATATTATGTCGTGCAAACCAGAGTGTTATAACTTCTCGAATAACACTGGTACACACAATTTTTCCCTAATAACTTTAGAAATTTTGTGCAAAAAAATAATACAAAATGATTTTACTAACACGTTTTTCAACGCAAAAGGTCGATTTAAAAAATATTTTTATTTGAGGGGACACATTCTTTAAAATTGTGTACAGTATGAGAGAGAGTTGAATTAAAAATATTAGAAATTTATTATCTTCGGAAACAAACCGTATCTAAAATATCATTTTCTTTTTGCTACATGTTTTAATTTGCATTTACCTATTTTACATATCTCTGATTGTATTTAAAAATCGTTAACCAATTCTTCATACTTTTGGCGAAGTGGTGTTTTATTAATTTGTTATTTGATATTATTAAGGTTCTTTCCTGGTATTCAAAAAGAAAAAATACGTGTCGATCAGTTATATTTTTCAATTTATCAAATAATTTGGCCGCTGAATCTCTTATTCTGGTAATGCGCCATCTGGCGAATAAAATTGTAACTAAAATCAATTTCGAAATTTTCATTATTTGCCATAAAAAATCCCATTGCATCCTGAACACAATGGTGTTTACCGCATTGCTCTAGCGCAAATATTCGCGGAGTTATTAATTTTTAAAATAGTGCGGGACTTTTGGATCACCCTGTACATAAATTCCAAACTATTGTACTGATTACTAATATTGATACACAAAGTTCATTTCAATTGTGTGAGAGAAATTTTCAAAAAATAGAATGCTATTAACCTATATAGAAATGCATACAATAATAAATTAATAATAATGTTATTTTATAGGAAAATTCAGATACAGTTCTTTGCAGTTAGAATAAAATCAATAATAAAATTATTTTATTTAAAATATTTGAGATATACATTTATGGTTTAGCTAAAATGGAATAATTTCCTCTATAACGCAGAGCTCTTCTTGCCCTTAAGGATCCTGCAAACACAAAACACTATTTAATATAATTTGAAGAAACATATATGAGAGAAACATTGATTTATCAAGAAAATGGATTGGTCAAATATCAGGGAACAGGTTAAATCAATCTTTAGTTGATTTCTGTTCCAATAGATGGCGCTCTGCCATTTAAAAGGCACATGTGCTCCTGGTCAGGATATGCCTTCATTTTTTTAAATATCAACACCTGACCTTTTTTTTCTATTGTTTTTTCATATATATATATATATATATATGAATATTGGTAAAATAAATGCTATTTTGATCCAATAAATGCAATGATAATTAAATATATATATACATTTTTGGGAATATAGATTATATAAATTATTGCATATATCAATATTCGTATTCAACACTATTAAAAATGAGAGATATATTTAGTAACTTATCATATATATCAATTTATGTTTTCAAATTTATATTATTGTTACAATTTTATTTAACCTATATATATAAGAAATAAGTTTAATGGCTACAAAGACATGCATTTTTCACAATTATTCACTATGTATTCAGAATCATATTATATGGATATTTTACCCTGAATATTTATACTGAATACATCTGTAAAAATTGTTTGAAATATAACTCTATACAGTTTTATTGGAATTCAGAGTAAACCAATCTGTGCAAAAAACCATCATATGGACATAAACAGATTTTAAATGAAATTTAGCTAACTAAATTTTCATATACTTGACAATTCAAAAATGAATAACCTTTCTACTTTAAGATTATTAATTAGTATATATGGCGCTCTATCTATTTTTTCTTTCTCTCTCTCTTAATATTTTGCCATTTTTACATTGAGCATGTTGGGGACGAAAACTGCACAATAAGCAAGGGCCTGTCCACACTCAAGGCGACTTGTAGCACCTGATCCCGACGTCCTTTCAGAGAAGTCTGGTGTAAATATTTTTATTTTTATTACAATACTGTATTTTTCTGTAAATTTATTATTTTACTATTGACTAGAAGTCAATAAAATTGTCAATTGTCAATTGTCTTTCACTTATTTATTAGGATGTATAGAAGAGATGGTATTTTTAGAACTTACGTCTACAGAGTCCCTTCCTCATACGTTGTCCAGGCGGACAGGAACAACGATATCCCTGTGATTGGTCCTTATCTTCTTTACACTCAGCATTTCTTCTCTGACAGTCCAGTGAACCTCTTGCTCCAGTTTCACATGGTGAAGATTCTGGAAAATACGATTTCACATTGGTCATTTATCACCTTGATAGAATATTGTATATAAACCTTGTATTATTATTTTTGCTTATACCTAGTACACGTGGTAAAGGCCATGATAATAATGATGTGTGGAAGTAGGCGACTAATTTTATTGTAAGTGCACCACATGTCTTCACATGGTACAGGCCATTATAATCATGGTGGGTAATTAGCGACTGCTTTTACTGTAAGTACACCACATATCTACATATATGAAATGCAATTACACTTTGCATTAACAAATGTACCAGAGCTCTGTTTGGTTACTTGCACTAACTCTTGGGGTTGGACCTTTGCAAGAATCGGAAAACACTGGAGCATTTTTTGTTAAATCAGAAAAAATATGCCCAATGCGAAATTCGATCCCGGGTCGTAGCGGTCTAAAACCAACGGTTTAGACCATCCTTCCACCGACCCTCCCGTTCTTAAATGTGAATTTAAATAGCCAAAGCTTATGTTATTCTTTTAGATATATATATATATATATATGTTATATAATTTTTAAAAAATTTATAGAAATGTCATAAATATAAATTTTTGTAAATATTATTTTATTTTAATCATCTTTCTAAAATAACTCTGTTATTCTTTGGCCACCAGATGGCGCCACTTTAAATATATAAATGAATTGTTTTGTTTTTTAGAGTAGGTTAGGTAAGTTAGATATAATTTTTAGAAATATGTAAATTGTAATATAGGATTAATTGTTAAATTCTATATTTACTTAAATTTAATGTATTCTTTTGCTCAAGAGTTCATAAAATAAACTTCTTGAGATTAATTTTCTCTTTTTTAATTATATTCTTAACGACTGCACTTTTAACTTTAACAAATCATTTTAAATTTACATAGTTTGTAACAGTTAGCCGACAGGATTTACCTAGTAATAATTGATTTTCTAAAATGCCTCCGAAAATAGAAAAGCCAACTGAGCAACAATCTTCTATAAATAATTTTGATTTACCAAAATATGATGGACAAAGTTTTGATATTACTTCATGGTTAAAGTTCTTTAACAAAAAATGCCAACAAAACCATTTTGATGAAGACTATAAGCTAAAGAATATTTCAAAATATGTTGATGGAGAAGCTTTTAATTTTTATATAGAAATATTGCAAGATATAGATAATTGGAGGGAACTAGAACAAAAATTACTTTCATATTTTACAGTTAAAGATTCTAATCTATTTATTAAATTCTTAAATTTAAAATATAATGATAAAGATGATCTTGATACTTATTTTAAAGAAAAATCTTCATTAGCAAAAAAACTTAATTTAGATACACCCCTTTTATTAGAAGCTCTTACAGAGGGGATGCCAAATTACCTAAAGAAATATTTAATTGCAGCAAGAGTGAAGGAAACCTCAGATTGGATTAAAATAACCACTCAATTAAAATACTCTACCAATCAAGAAAAACAGCAACCATCCACAAGTAATGATAATAGGCAAAATTTTCAAACTAGATCATATTACCCAGCAAGGTCAAGGTTTAACCCCAACCCTCCTCCAAGTCTACAATCCCAGCCACCTCCAAGGTCATCTCCAAGATCAACCACAGCTCATCACCAGGAAGCATCCAGTAGAACAATCAATTTACCACCCTACCCCTGCAAAATCTGCTCTTCCCATCAACTGCCTAATCAATACCATTTCCACAGAGATTGCCCACTCAACAAACATGAAAAAGAACTGCCAAATAACACCCATTCAGAACCTCCAAACCCAGGTAGAACTTTATTATTATTCTCAGTACTCATAAACTATGTATCACTCACTGCCTTGTGTACTTGATACCGCTTCCTCTATCTCCATCATGCCCTTAAAATATTTAAATCACATTCATTACAAATTATTAGATAATTCCCCCAATGAAAGAATAGGTCAAGTAGAAGGTTTTAGCTATCCATTATGTAAAATATTGGTTAGACTTACTTTAGGAAAAATCACTAAATATCAATAATTCTTTGTTTGCAATAGTTCAATAGAATACCTTATCCTAGGCTTGCCAACTTTCTATAAATTTTGTTTACAAATTGATTTTTCAAAAAGCCTACTTTTTCAAAATTATAAATTTTTGTACTCTTTTAATCCTAGAACTGATAATCATAATTCCTTTGTTACCACCCTATGTATTCCCGACCCATATTATATTAAAAATTCATCTCTTTTAAATATTGACCCATTAAGTAATTTTAATTCTTTTAATATACCAATTGCAAATGTTGAACTTAGTAATCATATTTTAAACCCCATTATTGGTTATAATTCAAATTGTAGAGTACAAAAGCCATACACTATTACCAATTATAATTCATACTTAGATTTTAGTAAAATAGATATAAATCCAACATTTTCAACTCAAACCATTGTTGATATTTTGCATAAATACCGGAATGTTTTCTCTAAGCATAAATTTGATATAGGTTACATAAAAACTAAGCCAATTTGCATATCTCTTTTAGATAATATTCCCATAGCACAAAAGCCATATAGGACATCTTTTTTCAATAATACAGAAATTGAAAAGCAAATATTTGAATTATTAAAATATGACATTATTAGACCTTCATCTAGCCCCTATAGTTCTCCAGCATTATTAGTGACTAAAAAATCTGATGCCCCAAATCACCCCACAAGACTCTGTATAGATTATAGAAAACTTAATCAAAAAACAATCCCAGAGCATACACCAATTCCACTTATAGAACAAATTATAGATAGGTTATCTCAGTCAAAAATATATACTATTCTTGATGTTAGTAATGCATACTGGCATATACCCATAGATGAAAAAGATAAGTATAAAACATCATTTGTAACACAATCAGGATGTTATGAATGGAATAGACTTCCATATGGTTTAAGGAATGCACCTTCACAGTTTGAAAGAATTATAAAATCAATTTTTGCAAAATATAATATACAATATGCCTTAAATTATTTTGATGATATTGTTATATGTTCTAAAACTTATGAAGAACACATTAGGCATTTGGATGAAATATTGGATATTTTTGAACAGGAAAATATAAAACTCAATCTTAATAAATGCAATTTTTTACAAAAAGAAATAAATTTCTTAGGATATACTATTAATTCAGGAAAATATACACCAAATAACATAAATCTTGAAGCAATTATGAAATTAAATAGGCCATATAATATAAAGAGTTTACAAAGATTTCTAGGCACCATTAATATTTATAATAAATTTATTCCCCACTATGCACAAATTAGAGCACCCTTAAATGACCTTTTAATAAAAAATGCTCATTGGTTATGGAGTGATAAACAAGAAAAAGCATTCCAAACACTAAAAAATGCACTTGTTTCACAACCTGTACTCCATATTTATGATCCATAAAAACCATGCCATTTGTTCACAGATGCATCAAATCTAGAAATATCAGGTGTCCTTAAACAACCTGATGAACAAGGCATTTTACACCCCATAGGTTATTTTTCTAGAAAGTTACACCCATATGAACAGAATTACACTGCCTCAGAAATTGAAACATTAGCAATAATAAATTCAGTACAAAGATTTCACACATACATACACAACATTCATTTCACCTTACACACAGATCACTTACCTCTAAAATGGCTTAAAAATGTAAAACACCCACAGGGAAGATTATTTAGATGGTCATTACTTCTCTCACAGTATGACTTTGATATAAAACACATAAAAGGTTTACACAACATAGAAGCAGATATGTTATCTAGATCACCAGTTTCACACTATTTAACAATAAATGAAATAAAAGAACACCAATTTACAGAGCATATTAATAGCAATAAAATTAAAATTCAAAATGGCATTTACATAGTTAGAAAAAAAGGATTTAATAGGGCATATGTACCACAATCACTTAGGCAAAAATTATCACATAAAGTACATACAAATCATGGACACATTGGTACAACACAAATGACAAAAATACTATTTCCTTATTATTATTGGCCATATATGACAAAAGACATTGCTAATTTTACAAAACACTGTGAAACATGTCAATTTAATAAATCAAGAGACAATAGGATTATTTATGGACCTTTACAACAAATGCCAATAGCCACACACCCAAACCACATTTTTTCTCTTGATACAATGGGAGGATTACACAATTATGGGACAACAAAACACAATATTCATATGATAGTAGACCATCATAGTAGATTCTTATGGACTTTTCCAACTAAATCTGTATCAACTGATTCTTATATTACCTGTTTAAAAAACTCATTCCAAATTAATAAACCTGAAATATTAATAACTGACAGAAATGCAGCTTTTCTTAGCAATAAATTTAAACATTTTTTAGAAAAAAATAATGTTAAGCATCTACTCACCAGTGCACATCATCCAGAAACAAATGCAAAAATAGAAAGGTTAAATTCCACTATCATTAATAGCTTAAGATGTGAATACAATAGTAGTTTAAAAATTCCTTGGACAAAATACATTCCTAAAATTACTGAAAGCTATAATGCAACAATACATACCATAACAGGCTTTACTCCTAAATTCTTATACTATGGAATACAACCACAGTATATAGAACCTACCACTGAAAAGCATACACCAATAGAAAATGCAAGAAAATTATCAATTGAAAGAACTATAAAATCACATGAACATAGTAAGCAGCTCTATGACATTAAACATCCAGAACCCATTTTTAAAGTAGGAGATCAAGTATTGGTAAAAACTTTTATTTATCCAAACACAGGTAAATTAACCCAAAGATATATAGGCCCATTTAAAATTTTAAAACAACTTTCCCCAGTAACATATGAAATAGATAAGCCTAATATACCTCAAAATAAGAAAACTGAAATTATACATTCTAATAAACTTAAATTATTTTATCCTGAAACAGACTTTTTACTTCAAAATAACACTAACATAGGAAATAACTTAATTTTAACCCAAAATTATAACCAAAAATTAATAGATATTGATGACAACCCATGTTTTTTGCAGGAAGAACATATTTTAGATATGGAAAATAAAGAACTAATTTCAACACCAGCACTTTTACCTACAAAATATATTTGATTTTTATCTAAATACTCTATTATTTACATAATGTAAGTTTTACTATTTTTAGAACAATTAATTTCAATGCATTGTGTGTAAATAGGCTATTTTCTTTTGCTTAACAATCTTTTGAAATCTAATTCATATTTTAAATACCTTTTCTTTTGTCTTCCTTTAAATTTTTGTATCTAATTTTCATTATTATTCCATACATAATTTACATACATATTATATACATCATATTTTAAAAATATTATTTGTTTATAAACAAACTAATTAAACCGAAGGTTTTTTTTTTGGACATTGATTTTATTGTTTAATATTATATTCTATTTTGTAATTTATTTTCCTTTTAATTTGACACCTTATATAAGTCTTTTCACAGGGGGGAAATGTTATATAATTTAAAAAAAAAATTATAGAAATGTCATAAATATAAATCTTTGTAAATATTATTTTATTTTAATCATATTTCTAAAATAACTCTGTTATTCTTTGGCCACCAGATGGCGCCACTTTAAATATATAAATGAATTGTTTTGTTTTTTAGAGTAGGTTAGGTAAGTTAGATATAATTTTTATAAATATGTAAATTGTAATATAGGATTAATTGTTAAATTCTATATTTACTTAAATTTAATGTATTCTTTTGCTCAAGAGTTCATAAAATAAACTTTTTGAGATTAATTTTCTCTTTTTTAATTATATTCTTAACGACTGCACTTTTAACTTTAACAAATTATTTTAAATTTACATAGTTTTTAACATATATATATATATATTATTTACAAAGAAACCCTCAAGGGATATAAAATTCTTGCCTATATCTCTTATTATGAAATTAAACCTTTTTGAAGAATATGCTTCTTTTCAAAATGCATATATTTTCTAATATATTTACGTTAATAGTAAATAATAAGAGGGCTTGTCTCATCAGTAGTGAATAATCCCAGCAGGTTGATTAATTCAATCTACTATCATCTGCAAAATTTCTATAGGCTGTTTTGCTTTTATACCAATACAAAAGCTAATTTCTTAATAAGGGTATTTTAAATAAACTCTGAACGCAATATTTTCAGGACAATGGAAAAAAAATCATTATAATTCGAGAATTATTCTTCCGCAATAAACATATATATATATATATATGTCGAATCCTGTCGACTCTATGTCGAATCCTGTCGACTTTCTTCTTTAGCTGTGGTATTTCGGTGGTCTGGTCTGTTGTATTGAGTCGTGGGGAAGATGATGATTGCGCAGTCGTGATGGTGGTGAGTGGTAAAGCTCACAGAGACGAATCACAGGGGAAGCCGAGGCATCAGAGAGAGGGAAGGCAGAGACCAAGTAGCGGCCGGCGGGCCATCCACCCCGTTCACAAAGACTTACTAACGATCTATCTGCTGCTGCTGTCCGCTATCTGGCATCTGCTGAACTGCCTGACTGCTGCGGGGCAAGCCCTTTTTATATGCTCAAGTCTTACGTCACCAGACGTCTGGCGCCCTGGCGTCGAGGGGACGCTTGACCTTATTTGGCTGCGGGTAAGCTCTGTTACGTCATTTTATTGGCGCCGCGTTGACGCGACGGTTGACCTCATGGCTGCGGGATTAACCCTTTTGGTTTCTACGTTCCCTCTATATGTACCTCTTTATTTAATTGAACACTCAAAAACGATACATACAAAGTTAAATTGATTAAAGGAGGATTGGGTACAATGATTAAAAGTCCATATTAGATTAGGGGGTGTAAGAAGAGGTAGTAAGTATTTACACAGGTATTTATAATTCTTAAATTACCACATATATATATATTAGATAATAAAAAGGCATATATTGGATTGAATAAAATAATTATTTGAAAATATTTCGGTTGGCATTCAGACAACCGATATTTTGGCAAATATATATTTTATTCAATCCAATATATGCCTTTTTATTATCTAATGATTTAGGTAAGGTTTGCTCTATTTTCAGAACAATATAATAATAAATATATAACACAATATATATATATATAGATTATATTCTGTTATTACTCGAGTTTTGGGGTTTTTATTAATTTTTATTTAAGCCATTCTCTATTTATCCTTTATATTATTAGTTTTTAATGCGCCAGTAAAAAGGCTCAATAGCCAAAAGGCTTGAATAATGGAATTTTGTAGGAAAACATATTTCTGGAGGTTTTTTGCATAAGTGAAATAATGCAAAAGATTATCATTTTTTCAAATACCTATTATAGATTTTTGAGATGTAGTATTAACAAATATGTTATAGTATATAATAAATGTATAGTATATATTTATACGATGGAACGATGAGAATGCAACAATATTTGTAACACTGTCTCACATCTACTACATCAAAGAATTTCATTATTTCGATAGCAATATTTCCAATTAAAATCTAGGATAATGTTGGTTCTTGATATGATCCTTTTTTTCGAATTGTATTATTTTAATAATCCTCAGCAATCCTCCTTTGCTTACGAGTATAATCGTAATTTTAAAATGTATTTGAATACATAAACGTAATCAATATTTGTCTTAATTATAAAGGTTGTGAATACCTTAGCGATAATAGAGTTAATAAAAAGGTTATTTACCTTGGCAGGTTCCATTTCTCATGACAAAGTCAGGTTTACAGTAGCACTCGTAGCCTTCTGGATCAGTTTCCGTTAGTTCCCGGCAGAGGGCGTTCTTGGTGTTACAGTCCAGTGAACCCCGTCCATCCTTGTGACATGAGTTCAATACTGTAAACATACATAATATTTTTTGATTAATACATATATTGGTTCAAAATATCATATATTTTACCAATATTTCAGTTGGCTGAACGCCAACCTTTATCAAGGTATTATAACATATTAATGTGTGTCAATATAATATATTTATATTTTGTAATTAAAATGTTAACACATTTAAATAAGAAGCATTTCGATAAAATTGGTAGAGTATTCTTCAGGTGTGGTGTAACTTACATTGACAAGTAGATAGAGGATATGGGCCTTTCTCATAGCCAGGTTTACAGATACATTTTTTTTCAATACAGGTAGCGTCGATGATCTGACAAAGGAGGTGTTCCTTGGCCGTACATGTTAGGTTTCTAGGATCTGGAATAACAAACCTTTTGATTTTACATTCATATAAATAATTGTTTATGGATTCATATCAAATTTAATATGAACTTTCAACATATATTTCCTTATTTATTAGATATATTGAAATAATAAAGTATTTTATTAAAATATCACCAATTATTTTAAAACCTATAAATTAATTTCACACGCAAAATCTTTATTACGGATCAAGCTCCATACAGGATTCTCCCAGTATAGCAATGGGTTTATATGAACATAAATCAAGTACTATATACAAGACTATAAATTAATATAGAGTAGGTAAACCTATATGTAGATTTTAATGTATTGGAAGCTTCTCCATCGATAAAGAGTCTTCCTACAAAACCTGAGGGAGTCTAACTGTGGGTTCCACTCAATTCTTGACCTAGAATGGAGTTTAAGGCCTTTGACAAAGCTATAATAAATATGTCGTCTTTATTTGGTCTTCATCTTGAGACCAAGCCCTACAGGTCAGGGTTGGCTCGATTATAACCGGCTATGTTATTTATATGACTAAGCAGAATGTACAGGATGGAGAATAGCATACATTGCTAGACGAGGAGCTGCATCATAATCTTCATGTACAGAGAAGAAATGTGAGATTGCAAGTCCATGCTATTTTCCGAGCCGGGGAATAAATGGCATAGTATGGAATGTAAACATTCAAATTCTTCGTGAAAGAAAAAGTTCAAAAGCTAATCAACTGCAGGAAAATAGCTGCTTAGATATTTTTGGCACTCACAAGACTTAATAGTTAAACATCAAAAAGGCAGAACAATGAAGAGTGCAAGTTAACTTGAGATTCTACACTGAATTTTCAAAAAGAGATTTTAGAAGTAAACACTGAGGACTGCAGTCTTAAGTTGTTGCATGACAATGTCCATTCACATATTTCTGCCCACACTCTTTATACACTTCATAATCTCCATTTTGAATAACTTGCTCATCTCTGTATAGTCCTGATCTTGTATTATCATATTTCTTTTTTTTTGTATTGAAGAGGGAATGATTAAGGAAAATAGGCTGTAGATTTATTATGGATGAAGCTGTGAAAGAAGCGGTGTATTCCTGACTCGTAGCTCAATTAAAAACCTTCTTTTATGAGGGTTTCAGAAAGCTTGTACAACGATTAACGAAGTCCATTTATAATTCAAAAGAACTATGTTTAAAATTTATGTACGAGTATGTTTCCAATTTTCATTAAAATAAATTTGTAACCACTTTGCGGATATAATATAAAGAGACTAAGGTCGCCTTTACCGTCAAAATAGACGTCACAACCAGACGCCATCTATTGACCGTCGCCTAAACTAGCGGCTTCGGGTTGGTGACAAAGCCACAACACGTGGCGTTTTGACGTCTATTTTAATGGGAGAGGCCACTTTTGTCTCTTTATATCAATATCCTTCCGGCAAAATTTCCATCTATATTGCGGATATGAGTTAACTTACTCGCGTATATGCATATTTAATTTCGAATCATATTAACATATTTTATCATCTTTACTTTAATTCAGCCATGCCTTTATCGTCGTACAAGATGAATTCTTACAGACTATAACACTTTATTTATATATATACCCTGAAATTGTCATCAGAAATGAAAAACCCTATTCGACAATGACACTTTTCATTGTATTTATATCCTGAGGGTTATCTTCATGACTAATTTCTATGTAACAATGTAAATTTTAGTTGCATACATACCTTGACAGATGTCTTCGTACATTACAAATCCAGGTTGACAATGACATTTGTAGTTGCCCCAATAACTTTGTAGACACAGGGCTTTCTTTCTGGTACATTGTAGTTCTTTATTGCTGCCGACCTCACAGGGTTTCCATTCCTCTGAAAATACAAATAATATATTATTCTCTATTAAAATTAAATAAAAAGGTTCTAATATTCATTTAGTAGAATTTATTAATTCAGTATAAATATATAGAATGTATGCATGTTTGTGTTTGTTTGTGTTGTTTTAAAAAATAAATACATTATGAACAATTTAAGTATTTTTTTTTTTTTAATATTTCTATTAGGCATGGGAAAAATAGTACAAATGTGATATTTTCACTATTAATTATAAAATTGTGAAAAAGGTTTTAAAATTACAAAATATTCATTCACAATGAGTATCTTTTTATTTAAAAAACGCTAGCTTTTAAGCTATAATCGCTCTTCAACGGTTTTAAATGTGATATTTTAATGAGATAAGATGCAGAAATTAAGAACGAAAAAAAAGGCATCTCCTCATCGAACTTTCAGTTATACGTTGAAGAGATGCCTTTTTTGTCCTTCTATCAAGCATATTATTATTATCCCATTGTATTATTATACAAGGTCATGGAGATTCTATTCATAGATAAAATTCACTATCTTGATAGGGTTGGAATATAGGTTCTGTCTTGAGGCTTCAATACATTCCAAGAGGTGGTCTGGTCTTTGGTCCTGTAGATGATACAATTAACATATTATAATATGCTTATGCCATGCTTATAATATGATAATATCGTTTTCCACGGGTAGTAGGCCCTGTAGACCTTTTCTTTTACTAGCCAACATTTAGATTTACCGAGATACGAGCAGCATCTCCACCAAAAATGTTACGAAGATTCCAAAAATATGTATTTATTATTTTTACCAAAGTAACAAAAAGACAAAGATAACTCTTTCACATTCAAGGAAAGCGAACAAACTACACAACAACAAAAAGTAATTAACAAAATTCACATATTTTATATTTTTACAATTAAAATTTACATAAATTTGAAAAACAAAACTGCGCAATGTACTTATACGTATACCAGTTAATTCTTTTCTTTTATTTTTTATTCAGTTAACAGGTGAATTGAAAAAAAGTGATTTCAAAGCGCCTCTTAGTATAATTGATTTTTTGTATCAAGTAATCATATAAGATACTAAGATTAGAAATATATTGGGACCAACACCGGGCAGTACCGCATGGGTTGGCTTATTTCTTTTCTGTGCAATACATCAATTGCCTTTGCATGGATTACTTTCAAACACAAGCCTTGTTTTTTTTTTAATTAAAAAGGCATATATTGATTTGATAATAAATAAATATATTACAAATTTATACCTAATATAATTATTAATAAGTAAATAAAACAAAGCATCAAAGGCTGCGTTTCTTTATTAAAACAAATATATACGAGCTTTCGGGCACATACGCCCTTCTACAGGAATTAATAAAACAGTAATCCAACTAGTTTGAAATAAGATTTGTTTATAAATTTAACGTGCATATCCACGATACACGTGCATTTCAACTTGCAAGGTATCCCATCAGACATGTGATATCTTATACTGTGATTGAATTATTTTTATCTTATTTTATTTAAATCTATTGAATTATATGCTTCTGGTAAATCAATTCTGCGATTTATACTGCTATATTGTTTGGACACTATTGCTTCAATTATTAATCTTTGAAATTTATTATTAATATTGTTATAATGTACTTTGGGTTCATTTAAGTTAAATGTGTGTCCTGTTGAATTGGAGTGTTGTACTATTAATGATAATGGGTCATTTCTGTTTATGTTTCTTCTGTGTTCAATGATTCTATTATGCAATTTTCTTCCCGTTTCTCCTACATATTTGGCATTACAATTATTACATTCTATAGAATAAATTACCTCTTTTCTGCTTGATATATATTCGGTTTGCCTGTTTTTTGTAATCGGGTTTCTTAAGATATCTGATATTTTTTATCTGATTTTATTCATTCTGCCCCATTAGTCATAAAATTAACAGAGTGAAAACATTAACTAAAAGAATTTATACTTATTGTTCTTTAAATCAATACAAAACGCAAGAAACGCAAACCGTTATGAATAATTTGACATCAGCTGGTTATCCCAAAACATTTATTTTAAAACATTTCTATCAGGCACAGGTCACATCTAACATGTCAGCACAAAAAACTAAAATATATAGGCAGAATTGCTACATCCCATATTCCCCGAAATCCATCCACATTTCTAGAAAACTAGATAAATATGGAATAAAAACCTTTTATAGCAACTCTCCCAACTTATCAGATATCTTAAGAAACCCGATTACAAAAAACAGGCAAACCGAATATATATCAAGCAGAAAAGAGGTAATTTATTCTATAGAATGTAATAATTGTAATGCCAAATATGTAGGAGAAACGGGAAGAAAATTGCATAATAGAATCATTGAACACAGAAGAAACATAAACAGAAATGACCCATTATCATTAATAGTACAACATTCCAATTCAACAGGACACACATTTAACTTAAATGAACCTAAAGTACATTATAACAATATTAATAATAAATTTCAAAGATTAATAATTGAAGCAATAGTGTCCAAACAATATAGCAGTATAAATCGCAGAATTGATTTACCAGAAGCATATAATTCAATAGATTTAAATAAAATAAGATAAAAATAATTCAATCACAGTATAAGATATCACATGTCTGATGGGATACCTTGCAAGTTGAAATGCATGTGTATCGTGGATATGCACGTTAAATTTATAAACAAATCTTATTTCAAACTAGTTGGATTACTGTTTTATTAATTCCTGTAGAAGGGCGTATGTGCCCGAAAGCTCGTATATATTTGTTTTAATAAAGAAACGCAGCCCTTGATGCTTTGCTTTATTTACTTATAAATCGTACAGTGCTTTTTCAATTGATAATTATTAATATTTTAAAATATATATACAGTTATCTTTTTATTGATATTACCTGATCAATAATTTTAGAATTCAATTTTAGTATAAGAGAGAGAGTGATTTCGAATTTATTCTGAAAAGATTTAGGAAAACATGAATTGTCAAAACATATGGTGGTGGAAAATTTTCAATATCGCGAGTTGTCTTTTTTTTTCGGAGACAGAGGTAAATTTAATCAGGCTTAGTTTTCTTGTAAGTCCTCAATTAAAGTCACTATGGATAAAATATCTTTCAGAGTTAATATAGAATAAGTTTAGAATAGTCTTGGGAACAACACCAGGCAGTACCTCAGGTGTTGGCTTATTTCTTTTCTATACAGTACTCGTCTTTTCTATTGTGTTTGCATGGATCACTTTGGGACACAAACCTTGTTTGATAATATTTTTTATTTTTGAGTAAATTTGTTATCATTTTTTAAATTTCAAGACGATTTATCACACGCCTTATTTCTGGACAGCACATTTTATATATTTTATTATCAACACTCTTCACTTTACTGAAAAAAATTTACAATATTTTTCATTTTAGTGACAACACTATTTGAATTTTATATTTTATTTGTAATATTTTCAACAATTTGAATCGACAATTTCAATTATTTTGTGATTTACACAGGTGTGTGTGTCCACATCAAATCGACCAATATTACTCCATCAACAATTATATTTCCTATTTATCTCTATAGACAATTTTAGTGTTTAGATAAAGTCATTTTTGAGTTAAAAAAGATAGGTTTTATAGACTAAAGTTCTAAATCAATATTATGTCTGTGTAAAATCTTAAATTGTAATATATTACCTTTACAAATGTCTGCTTCCTTTTCTAACACTCTCCCACCAGGACACTGACACATGAAGCCCTTTTTTGTATCAGTATTGACAACACACTCGGCACCCTTTTCTTGACAGTATTTATCCTTGTCATAGTCTTTGCATGGATCATATGCTAAACACACACATAAAAACAACTATTAAAATATATATATTTTTTGAAAAAATAAAAATAGATATTTAATTCCATTCTTGATGAATGATGCATTTTTCCTTCAATTTTCTTTATCAGTTGACAATTGATATAAAAATGCAATTATTCACACTTCAAACACGACTTTAATGTTTTGAATAAGTCATTTGAAAAATTGTATACAATCCCTCCAATAGAAAACACAATCTGGTTTATTCTATTCATGTAAATTTGAGTTCTAGAGAAAATAAAGTGTCAAAATCTGATAAGGCATTGTTTTGGTTTCTAAAGTATTTCCCTCACAGGAAGTTGGTGTGTTGCCTGAAAGTCTAGCTAAGGAGGTGAAAGGCTCAGTGAGTAAGGTATGTTGAGTGATAGTTGACTATATAATAGCTTGTATTATTCATCTATTGAAAATAAATGAGAATATTTTAATTATCTTTAAAAAGTAGATCATATACCAGATGAGATTTCTTTTATTTTCTTTCACATAACAAAGTGAATTGAAATAATAATTTCTTGTGCTTTTTGGTATTTACAACATTTGTGAGTTGAGATAAAATATTTTGGATTTATTAATAATATTATTAAATTTTAAAGATATATATATATTTTATAT
Organism: Cordylochernes scorpioides; assembly: GCA_030710605.1. Classification (NCBI taxonomy): domain Eukaryota; kingdom Metazoa; phylum Arthropoda; class Arachnida; order Pseudoscorpiones; family Chernetidae; genus Cordylochernes; species Cordylochernes scorpioides. Next base: position 65,382,257 of record CP092870.1, on the reverse strand, counting down.
TGAAATAATATTTTATTCAAAATTATATTTCACAGATTCAAATACTCTGTTAAATCGACCGCCAGATGTCAAACTTACCCTATAAAAACTCATTGTTGTTGTTTCTCGATGGCCGGCTCAAACCTTCTGTACATTTTGAAAATAAGTTTTTATTTTTTTTATTTTTACTCCTTGGGTCAGGCAAACCTTTCTCAAATTATGTTTTCTATATTCCATAAGCTCAATTAAAGCTATTTCTAATCTTTACTATATTTATTATACTTTCAAGATTTTAACCACGACTGAAATACCATAGCATAATCCTAAAGATGATCGAAATCAAGCAGAAATTTCATTCTTAAATACAATTATATATTTGTTCATAAAGTGCACATCTTGGATTCAATAAAAATTGAATCCAAGATGTGCCCTTTATGAACAAATATAAAAATATGGATTGCTCTATTTTCACAATCCTTTATATCTATAAAAATGAAATGCGAAATCGATGTTTGTTATCGCATCACGCAAAATCTACTGACTCAATCATTATGGAATTTCGCATGTAGGTAGCTGAAGATTTCGTTTAACATATAGGCTATTCAAAAAACTAAAAAGGTTAATGTGCTTTTTTTAAAAAATAAAAAACCAAAAAGCGTTAATTCAGGCCTTTTACCGCTTGGGCGCAGCACTGGTCGCGACGATAAATGAATTTGATTGGTTAATAATTTACACGTGGTTTGTAAACACGATGAATCTTATTTGTTCACACGATGATTGTTTTTAAAAGGTAAGATTATCCAATCGCCGTGAAACTTTAGGAAGTTATTTACTATACTACTGGGAAGGTTTCTGGTATGAATTTGATTTGAAATAAATATTCTTTGTAATTTTATTTGCAAATTTTCTACTTTCACTCGCAAGCAGCGCCTCTAGCGGCGTCTGGTGAAATTTTCTTTATAAATTGTAACAATGCTTAAAATGTGTTAAAAGTATAATAAATTTAATTTGAGAATTTATTAATATAATATTCCAATGACGTAAAAAAAACTTGGCGTTTTAATATTAATATATATTTAAAGAAAATATTGTAACATTTTTGTGTTAAATGTTAAAATGTAATGTTAAAATATATTTTTTACATTGTTAATTTAATTTGTTGTTGTTTTATAATAATAAAGATGCAAATTACATTGTTGTTGTTGTTTATTATCGTTTGTTTATATAAAAAAATTACATTGTATGTGATGATGATAACAAAAATGAATTTTTAAATTAATATATATATTTCATTGAGAAAAAAAATAATTATAATCCTTTCTTTCCTTTATATATATCTATAAAAATGAAATGCGAAATCGATGTTTGTTATCGCATCACGCAAAATCTACTGACTCAATCATTATGGAATTTCGCATGTAGGTAGCTGAAGATTTCGTTTAACATATAGGCTATTCAAAAAACTAAAAAGGTTAATGTGCTTTTTTTAAAAAATAAAAAACCAAAAAGCGTTAATTCAGGCCTTTTAACGCTTGGGCGCAGCACTGGTCGCGACGATAAATGAATTTGATTGGTTAATAATTTGCACGTGGTTTGTAAACACGATGAATCTTATTTGTTCACACGATGATTGTTTTTAAAAGGTAAGATTATCCAATCGCCGTGAAACTTTAGGAAGTTATTTACTATACTACTGGGAAGGTTTCTGGTATGAATTTGATTTGAAATAAATATTCTTTGTAATTTTATTTGCAAATTTTCTACTTTCACTCGCAAGCAACGCCTCTAGCGGCGTCTGGTGAAATTTTCTTTATAAATTGTAACAATGCTTAAAATGTGTTAAAGGTATAATAAATTTAATTTGAGAATTTATTAATATAATATTCCAATGACGTAAAAAAAACTTGGCGTTTTAATATTAATATATATTTAAAGAAAATATTGTAACATTTTTGTGTTAAATGTTAAAATGTAATGTTAAAATATATTTTTTACATTGTTAATTTAATTTGTTGTTGTTTTATAATAATAAAGATGCAAATTACATTGTTGTTGTTGTTTATTATCGTTTGTTTATATAAAAAAATTACATTGTATGTGATGATGATAACAAAAATGAATTTTTAAATTAATATATATATTTCATTGAGAAAAAAAAAATAATTATAAAATTCATAAAAGTGACAATATTTTATTTAAAATATAATAAATGTTTTAAAAGAATTATGTGTTTCAAAAATATATTTAAACGCATATAACAATATTCATATTTATATAAGTTTATAAATCAATATATACGAGTAGGTGGATTGGATGTTTTCTAGAATCGTTTTAACAAATGTTCGTTAGGCAAACTTTTACTCGGATTAAAAACCGGGCGAAGCCGGGTACATTCGCTAAATACAGTTATTTACAAATCTTCGTTTGTAGCAAGATACTATTCCTTCAACTTTAAATTACCGAGTGGACCAATTAATACTGATTTTTTTCAACTTATCGAGTATTTTTCAAGGGAACCGGAAAATTTTCAAATTATTGAGAGTATAGACAAGTATAGATTCAGAAGGGATTGGATGTTTGCTAGAATCGTTTTAACAAATGTTTGTTAGGCAAACTTTTACTCGGGTAAAAATCGGGCGAAGCCGGGAACTAATCTCGCTAAAATTTGAGCAGGACAGAGAATTATATCTGGAAGAACTTTTTGTCTCACTTTTAACCAAGAAAAATTATAATTAGCCAAGTACTCAGCAACAATTATTTTTTAGTCAGAAATGATTATGACAATATTGCTGTATCATGCTTGATTGACATAAACAAAATTCTTTAGGGGAATATTCACTAAAGCAGTCCACGAGCGAAGCCAGATAATAATTATTAGTAAGCAGGAACAAAATTCTACCAGCGAAACATTCACTCGAGCAGAAGACACACGAAGCCAGGTCGTCTCTATATATAAAATATCGTTTCTCGGCCTTTTGGCTAAGATCATTTAGTATATCTCTAGATATTTTTATTTATATATATCTTTTTTTTTAAATCTATTCAGTAGAGAGAGAGAGCATATGTTTGATCGGAAAATATATTATATGAATATATAATATAATGAATATTATTAACATCATTATCAATAATATTCGTTAGGCAAACTTTCACTCGGATAAAACCCGGGCGAAGCCGGGTACACATCCGCTAGTTATATATATATTATTAATTTTTATAGCTTTCTTAAAATATCTGAATATCAGGTGTTTAATGTTTAATCATAACTATAGTATACTTTGAGAATGATTTTTTCTCTTTATAAGCATAAGGGCTTTGACAAATGGGGGTACATTTTATCATATTCAACATCGGTTGAGGGAGCTGATTTCAAGAGTCGTGTCAAAGGACGATGGAGTCTTGGCCTCTTCCTTTGCGTCTTGTCCCTCCAGAGTTTGGCTGCTTTACAAACCACCATTACACAACGTTCGATATCCGCAAATGTTTCAAACTTCTTCTCAGGTAACAGGCGTTGACTAATTTTCCTTATCAGCTTGCCTGATTTCCGTCCACACTCTACGTCTGAAGACGGGCTGACTCTGGAATCGTCCCCAAGCTTTAGCATCCGAGTCGCTAAAATGATTCCTAAATCTTTGCCTTTTGCTTCTTTGGGCCACTCCTCTTCTGGTCTTTTAAGGAATTCTGGCCCAGTGTACAACATGTCCATAGGTTCAAATGAAATCTCTGTTTCAAATCTGATCGCTATATCAGCAGGATTCTCGCTTGTTTGAACCCACTCCAATCGGTTCCTCTTGTCGCTTCCTGGATCTCGCCGACTCTCTTAGCCACAAATTCCTTGTAGCATCCTGCTTCAGAGGGTATCCAGGCTAAAACCGTCTTGGAGTCGCTCCAGAAAAACCGCCCTGACCACTTTTGGAAGTCGCAGTTCGGAGCGAAGAAGGACAGCGAATCTCGTTCCCAGCACGCAGCTTTGCAGCTCCAATTTTAGGTATGGTAAGCTTCTTCAAAAGGGCTACTCTTGCTTTGGAGCCAAAGAGAGTTGTAGTAATGTTTCCATTTCTCGTTTCCACTCGCAGGTAGGTTACAGCGGAAAAAGCTTCTTGGCTGGAATCAACGAATGTGTGGACCTCCACTTGTCGAATGATACTTCTGCTGGGCAGGTCTGGATGGTAGCACCGTGGCACTTGAAAGAGGTGAATTTATTCAAGCTTTCTAAACCACAGTTTCCACGCTGCATATATGTCTGGCGTAAGTTCCTCAACCCATCCAATACCAGCAATCTTCGTTCGTTGAAGAATAATGATTCCCTTTATTTTGAAATGGTTGACCAAGCCAAGTGGATCATAGACACACATCACGAGACTGCATGCCTAAGGTTTTGTAGGTACCGCTCCTTCAAAGATCTCTGGGGGAACCTTATTAAGTCCGAATTTTAATCCAAATATATCCTTCGTGGGATCCCACCACATACCGAGTGCGTTTCACGCGCGAATGACGGACATCTCGTTCAAAGATTTCACCCCTTTTGCACGAAGCTCTTCTGAAATTGACTCAATGACTGCTCTGGAGTTGCTGTTAAACTTGCATAGGTTGAATCCTCCAGCTGCATTCACCTCAGAGAGTTCCCTTCTCAAGTCCATGCAGTTCTCTTCTGAATCTGCACCTGTCAGGCAGTCATCAACGTAAAAGTCGTTCACAATCGTGGGCGCCAATTCATGATTTACCAGCTCATGCTGCATTGCGTTTTCATTCTTCACGTGGATTGCTGAACACGGTAAGAAAGCAATTTTATTCACCAAATTCTCTTAATGACCTATGAAATAGAAACAGGAGAAAAATATTATATTTTGTTAATATTTTTGAATTGTGGGAACGAAGTTTTAAGAGTTTTTAAATATTTTAAATTATTTTAAATAGGCGTTTTTGTTGCTACCAACCACACTCTTATAGTTTTAGAGTAACATCAAAGAATGTCAGAATATTTTTGCGTTTGATCTGCGTTTGTTCTGAAAGGTATCCAATATTTTATAGATAAATATTGTTGCATAATATTTATAGCCCCTCTCCATTTGTTGGAAAGAGATTAATGTTTAAAATTAATATTTTATTAAATATTTCAATATTATATAAGTTTTAAAATATTATTTTCATTTCTCACATTTTTTTCAGTTTTTTTTTTTCCAAAAATGTATAGATGATTGATATAGAATTCTTTTGTATTTTCACTTCTTTAATATTGTATATTGCCTAAAATTCGCTAAGAGAAAGGTGAGGTTGGTGACCTTACAGACAAGAACTTTTGCAATTTTACCCCCTAACTTCTGGAGCTGAATTGAGACCAAAATATTAGAAAAATATTTCCGATCTCAAAAAAATATATATTATTTTATTTGTTTCTTTGTGATTTATATAAACCATTTTTATCCTCTAAATTATTAGAATGTATTAACTGATATAATTTATATTATAAATCAACACTTTTCTTTGATTATTCATTATTTAACGATTGATTTTTATAAATTTATTATTTTTTCTATTTAACCCCACACCTGAACTTCACACCATTTTGAAGATAGGCGTCACGACAAACAAATTGACAATGACCTTTTGACAGTTACTATATATCTAATTTAAAATATAATAAATGCTTTAAAAATATTATGTGTTTCAAAATATATTCAAACGCATATAACAATATTTATATTTATATATTCAACTTTGTATTCAACTGTAAATACAAAGCGCGATGTCCCGCCAAGGACACTGGCGCCCAAAGGAAAGCAATACAAAAGAGAGAGAGAGAGGGAGAATCTATTTATATATCCAAAAACATATGCTCAAGGCATTTACCATATTATTGAAATTGATTTCAAACAAGCATACTATATACATAGGTAATTTAATTTAAACACACCTCAAAATAAAGAAAAAAGGGAAAAGATCATATATACAGCACATAGTTAATTATACCTAACACTTGAGATTATTTAAAAACTTTGATATAAATTTACAAAATCTATTGAATACAATGTATGAATCCCTGCTGGATATTAGTTCTCTTGGATCGGTACAGAGAATACCGTTATTGAGTCTGTAGTCTCGAAATGCTGGGCACTTAAGTAAAAGGTGAGTAAAATCTTGAATGCGGCATCCACAAAAACAGCCCGGATCCAACAATGCGCGAATTCTTTCCAGAAAACTCCCGAAATTACCATGGTTGGTTACAAATTGTGTGTTGTGGAAATTAGGGCGAAAATAATTTGGAATACCCCGGTTGAAAAAACTTGTAAATGTCTCGTTTGTATTATTCAGTAAGAACAACATTCTTTGGTCTATATAGGATTTAATTATAAAGGGAATATCGATGTTGTATTTTTGCTTGTCCTCGAACGATAAGTTATTTAAGTCATATTTCATATTTTTTGCCTCAATGTAATCGGCAATCAATGGAGTTTTAGCCAAACTGTGAACACAGTTGTACGAAGTTGTCTTGTAAGCTTGAATGCTCCATATTAATATCTGATATTGCATTGAGTTTAATTTTTGTATCGATTTTTTATTTAAAATTTGAACCATATTTCTGATCCATATGTTAAAGTTGACCTGAATAAAGATTTATACAATGTAATTATTTTATGGGAGCTCAAACCCCATGATTTGCTGCACAGAGAGAATAGAATTTTTTTTTATTCTTAGAGTTCTGCTCACTATTTCCTCTATATGAAAAGCAAAATTCAATTTGTTTTTTTATTCTATGATTTGCAATTGTTATTCCTAAAATTTTTATTTTTTGTACTGGTGAAATTAATCCACTCTTAAATTTAACTGGGATCTTCTCTTTATTATGCAAATATAAAATGTTTGTTTTTTCGGAACTGATTTCAAACTTGTTCTTAATACACCACGATTCGATAGTATTTAATGCTTCCTCTATAACTATTTTTAGTGATGCTAGATCTTTATTCCAGCATATGATCGAAATATCATCCGCATAACAAATCAACTCACAATTGGGCACCTGAAAATTCATCAGCAAATCATTCAACAAAATTGTCCATAGAAGTGGAGAAAGCGGACCGCCCTGAGAACACCCCTTAGTAATTGGCTTTGAAGTTGTTAGATTGTCGTAACTGAAAGAAATGATCCTGGAATTTAAATATGATTGCAGAATTTTGATCAGTTTTTCCGGTAAATTATCTGAGTCTATTCTTTTGATGATCGCTGGCCACCAGGCCTTATCAAAAGCCCCCGAGATATCTATTGTAACTAATGCAGACAGTTATTTTTGCTTATGCTCTATTAATACATCGATTATAGTATTCAAAGAAGTGATAGTTGACTTAGACTTGATAAATCCGTGCTGCCTCGAGCTTAACAGATTGCTTTTAATATAAAATTCATATATTTTATTTTTGAAATTTTTTTCAAGAATCTTTGAAATATTTGATAATAAAGATATCGGACGGTAGCTTTTAGCTGATTCATAATTGGTTTTGCCGGGTTTGGCTACTATTTTGAGTGCTGTTGTTTTCCATTTTTTTGGGAAGTATCCTATTTGAATACATTTATTAAATATTGAGTGTAAAATCGGAAATATTAGTTGAAAAGCATTCTAAATCATATTATTACTAATATTGTCTGGACCAGGAGATTTATTTACATTAATTTTGTCGATTAGCTGTTCTATTTCTTTCTTATGAATATTGCATGAGTTGGAGTTTGTAAAATTCGGTGTATAGTTCCTTATTGATGTATGGTGAGCAGTATCCAATATAGTTGTATCATCAGGAATTAGTTCATTCACCAGATCTTTTATTAGTGTTTCTTTAGAATCTACTGGTGCCTGTTCAATTATTGGTAATCCCTTTTGTTGATTAGAGGAACTCAGTTTTTTTTAACACTAATTGCTTTATGATGAAAGTATAGATTTCTCACATAATGAAAATACTTTTTCTTTTGTTCTAATTCTTTGTTCCACCACTTGATCCCGGTATGGAAAGTGAAGTTGGAAAATTTCACCTCCAGTGATTGATATGCAACTTCCAGAATTATATCCGTTAGCCTGTCAACTACCATGTCAATATCAGTTTCTTTTTCGACCTATAAGTTTTAAAATATGTTTATCATTTCTCACATTTTTTGTTTTTTTTTTTTCGAAAAATTTATAGATGATTGATATAAAATTATTTTGTATTTTCACTTCTTTAATATTGTACATTGCCTAAAATTCGCTAAGGGAAAAGTGAGTTGGCGACCTTACAGACAAAATCTTTTACAAGTATACTCCCTAACTTCTGGAGCTGAATTGAGACCAAAATATTAATTGGAAAAATATTTCCGATCTCAAAGAAATATCTATATTTTTATTTGTTTCTTTGTGATTTATAAACCATTTTTATCCTCAAAATTATTAGAATGTATTAACTGATTTAATATATATTATAAACGAACTTTTTTCTTTGAATATTCATTATTTAATGATTGATTTTTTATAAATTTATATATTTTTTCTATTTAACCTCACACCTGAACTTCATACCATTTTGAAGATAGGCGTCACGACAACCAAATTAACAATGACCTTTTGACAGTTACTATATATCTAATTTAAAATATAATAAATGTTTTCAAAATATTATGTGTTTCAAAATATATTCAAACGCATATTACAATATTTATATTTATATACGTTTATAAATCAATATATAGGTTGATTGGATGTTTTCTAGAATCGTTTTAACAAAGGTTGGTTAGGCGAACTTTTACTCCGATAAAAATTTATAATGCAGGAACAAAATTCTACCAGCTAAACATTCACTCGAGCAGAAGACAAACGAAACCAGATCACCTCTATATATATATATATATTTTTTGGCCTTTTGGCTAAGATCATGTAGTATATCTCTAGATATTTTTATTCATATATATCTTTTCTTAAATCTATTAAGTAGAGATAGTAGATATGTTTGCTCGAAAAATATCTCTTTTATATTATATAATTATACTAGCGGATGTATCCAGCTTCGCCCGGGTTTTACCCGAGTAAAGGTTTGTCTAACGAACATTTGTTGAAACATTACTCTATAAACTTATAAAAAAAATAATAGATATATTTTGTGATAATTTGAAACTCGCGATAGAGTGCAAATTCTTTCCCGGTCCCTTGAAAAATACTCGATAATTTGAATAGAATCAGTATTAATTGGTTCCTTCGGTAATTGGGAGTTAAAGGAATAGTATTTTTCCATGTAATTGTATCATTATTCTTGTCTCAAATAAATTGCCGTGTCTTCCTGAATTTGGTGTTTCCTAATTTTCGACATTACAAAATCATCATTTTATCTAGTGAACATTTTTTCCCCGGTCCCTTGAAAATTACGCGATAAGTTGAATAAAATCAATATAATTCGGTTCCCTCGGTAATTGGAAGTTAAAGGAATAGTATCTTGCCTTGGAATTGTATCATTATTCTTGTCTCAAAAAAATTGTCTAGTCATCCTGAATATTGTCTTTCCTAATTTTCTACATTACAAAATCATCATTTTATCTATTCTCCCAATATATATGTTGTAGATAAATGATAAAACAAACTTTGACTTGTGCGCAAATAATAGGTATAATATCTTACTTACGATAAATAATCTTTTAGATAATGAAATTAGTGATAATAAAACTTATAGATAAAAAACTTGTTATCCTCGTCGCAATGGGGGCGATGCTTGGGAGTTAAATCTACAAATCTGTAAAATAACTCTAAGAATATTCAAGATATAAAAGAAATTATTTTTCAAAAACCTTCCCGGAGATATACCTAATAATATCTCAAAATTTCACGGCGATTGGATGTATGCTTTTTGAATCTATAGAGTACACACAGACAGACATTCAATTTTATATATATATATAGATAATGTGAAAAATATTATTATCATTATTATCATAATAATCAGTGTGTGTTCAGGAATATTATTATCAATAATGTTCTTTAGGCAAACTTTCACTCAGATAAAACCCGGGCGAAGGCGGGTACAACCCCGCAGGTAATATATATTTATCACTAATCATTGTAATTTATCTTCCTAAAAATTAAATAATAGATCTTTGGTATCGAATTCTTTTGTATTTTAATTTCTTTAATATTATACATTGTTTAAAATTGATTCTGGAAATCTGTTGCAAGAACACTTCCCAACTCCCTGAGATGAATTTGGAGCAAAAACATTTTGCTGTTGTCTTCAAAAATATATAAAATGCTGCATCAATATCTATACATTCTTTTTATTCTCATAAATATACCAAAATTCATTAATTGATTTTATATATAATTAAAATGATCTCCTCCCTTTGATTATGCATTATATTATGAGTGATTTTATTTTACTATTATCTATATCTAAAAATATTTATACAGGTCAGCATTTACATTGATATATAACAAAGTGGTTCCTAAAAATTCAATTTCGAACATACCTTTACATCCATACTTTTCATCAGAATTTTCTCCATCATGGCACTTGCATTCAAATCCTTCAGATTTTTTATTGTTCAATGTACAGAATGCTTTTCTAGAGCTACAAATTTGGAGGTTTTTGAAAATCTGACAGGCATCTGAAAAACACCACATTTAATTATTTTAAACTTTAAATATAAAAATGTCAATAAAAGCAAACACCTTCTATTATATAATATTCAAAACCATCTTATTCTAAAATTTGGTTTAGGTCTTTATATTATTTGTACAATAGGAATACTTTGAAAAATATATAATTTTTATGATTAAGATATGTTCTCTAGATTAGTATAATGAAAAAGGTGATTCTGTGAAATATTACTTCATAGATTCTAGAAGAAATGTATTTGGTTTACTTACTTGGACATGATTCATATCCTGTTATGACCTTTTTATCCTTGCACACACACTGGAATCCCTCTTTGGTGTCAGGTTTGAAAACACATTTTGCATTCTTTTCTCGACAGATAGAATTGGTAGCGTCATTTAGGCATATATCTGAAACATTTCACCAGCAAATTGAAATATGTGAAAATGTAATAAGTGAAAAATGAATATGAATTTCACAAATATCAAAATATATAGAAAGCAATTTTATTCAACAAATTCAGTTAATGACCTATTAAATAGAAACAGGAGAAAAATATTATATTTTGTTAATATTTTCGAATTGTGGGAACGAACTTTTAAGAGTTTTTAAATATGTTCTCAGAGATCAAAATAGGCGTTTTTGTTGCTACCAACCACACTCTTATAGTTTTAGAGTAATATTAACGAATGTCAGAATATTTTTGCGTTTGATCTGCGTTTGTACTGAAAGGTAACCAATATTTTATAGATAAATATTGTTGCATAATATTTATAGCCCCTCTCCATTTGTTAGAAAGAGATTAATGTTTGAAATTAATATTTTATTAAATATTTTAATATTATATATATATATATAAGTTTAAAAATATGTTTATCATTTCTCACATTTTTTGTTTTTTTTTCAAAAAATTTATAGATGATTGATATAAAATTCTTTTGTATTTTCACTTCTTTAATATTGTACATTGCCTAAAATTCGCTAAGGGAAAAGTGAGTTGGCGACCTTACAGACAAGAACTTTTGCAAGTATACTCCCTAACTTCTGGAGCTGAATTGAGACCAAAATATTAATTGGAAAAATATTTCCGATCTCAAAGAAATATCTATATTTTTATTTTTTCTTTATGGATTATAAACCATTTTTATCCTCAAAATTATTAGAATGTATTAACTGATTTAATATATATTATAAACGAACTATTTTCTTTGAATATTCATTATTTAACGATTGATTTTTTATAAATTTATAATTTTTTCTATTTAACCTCACACCTGAACTTCATACCCTTTTGAAGATAGGACTCACGACAACCAAATTAACAATGACCTTTTGACAGTTACTATATATCTAATTTAAAATATATTAAATGTTTTCAAAATATTATGTGTTTCAAAATATATTCAAACGCATATAACAATATTTATATTTATATGCGTTTATAAATCAATATATAGGTTGATTGGATGTTTTCTAGAATCGTTTTAACAAATGTTGTTTAGGCGAACTTTTACTCGGATAAAAATTTAGTAGGCAGGAACAAAATTCTACCAGCGAAACATTCACTCGAGCAGAAGACAAACGAAATCAGGTCACCTCTATATATATATATATTTTTTGGCCTTTTGGCTAAGATCATGTAGCATATCTCTAGATATTTTCATTCATATATATCTTTTCTTAAATCTATTCAGTAGAGATAGTAGATATGTTTGCTCGAAAAATATATCTTTTATATCATATAATTATACTTGCGGATGTACCCGGCTTCGCCCGGGTTTTACCCGAGTAAAGGTTTGTCTAACGAACATTTGTTAAAACATTACTCTATAAACTCATAAAAATAATAATAGATATATTTTGTGATAATTTGAAACTCGCGATAGAGTGCAAATTCTTTCCCGGTCCCTTGAAAATTACGCGATAAGTTGAATAAAATCAATATAATTCGGTTCCCTCGGTAATTGGAAGTTAAAGGAATAGTATCTTGCCTTGGAATTGTATCATTATTCTTGTCTCAAAAAAATTGTCTAGTCATCCTGAATATTGTCTTTCCTAATTTTCTACATTACAAAATCATCATTTTATCTATTCTCCCAATATATATTTTGTAGATAAATGATAAAACAAACTTTGACTTGTGCGCAAATAATAGGTATAATATCTTACTTACGATAAATAATCTTTAAGATAATGAAATTAGTGATAATAAAACTTATAGATAAAAAACTTGTTATCCTCGTCGCAATGGGGGCGATGCTTGCGAGTTAAATCTACAAATCTGTAAAATAACTCTAAGAATATTCAAGATATAAAAGAAATTATTTTTCAAAAACCTTCCCGGAGATATACCTAATAATATCTCAAAATTTCACGGCGATTGGATGTATGCTTTTTGAATCTATAGAGTACACACAGACAGACATTCAATTTTATATATATATATAGATAATGTGAAAAATATTATTATCATTATTATCATAATAATCAGTGTGTGTTCAGGAATATTATTATCAATAATGTTCTTTAGGCAAACTTTCACTCAGATAAAACCCGGGCGAAGGCGGGTACAACCCCGCAGGTAATATATATTTATCACTAATCATTGTAATTTATCTTCCTAAAAATTAAATAATAGATCTTTGGTATCGAATTCTTTTGTATTTTAATTTCTTTAATATTATACATTGTTTAAAATTGATTCTGGAAATCTGTTGCAAGAACACTTCCCAACTCCCTGAGATGAATTTGGAGCAAAAACATTTTGCTGTTGTCTTCAAAAATATATAAAATGCTGCATCAATATCTATTCATTCTTTTTATTCTCATAAATATACCAAAATTCATTAATTGATTTTATATATAATTAAAATGATCTCCTCCCTTTGATTATGCATTATATTATGAGTGATTTTATTTTACTATTATCTATATCTAAAAATATTTATACAGGTCAGCATTTACATTGATATATAACAAAGTGGTTCCTAAAAATTCAATTTCGAACATACCTTTACATCCATACTTTTCATCAGAATTTTCTCCATCATGGCACTTGCATTCAAATCCTTCAGATTTTTTATTGTTCAATGTACAGAATGCTTTCCTAGAGCTACAAATTTGGAGGTTTTTGAAAATCTGACAGGCATCTGAAAAACACCACATTTAATTATTTTAAACTTTAAATATAAAAATGTCAATAAAAGCAAACACCTTCTATTATATAATATTCAAAACCATCTTATTCTAAAATTTGGTTTAGGTCTTTATATTATTTGTACAATAGGAATACTTTGAAAAATATATAATTTTTATGATTAAGATATGTTCTCTAGATTAGTATAATGAAAAAGGTGATTCTGTGAAATATTACTTCATAGATTCTAGAAGAAATGTATTTGGTTTACTTACTTGGACATGATTCATATCCTGTTATGACCTTTTTATCCTTGCACACACACTGGAATCCCTCTTTGGTGTCAGGTTTGAAAACACATTTTGCATTCTTTTCTCGACAGATAGAATTGGTAGCGTCATTTAGGCATATATCTGAAACATTTCACCAGCAAATTGAAATATGTGAAAATGTAATAAGTGAAAAATGAATATGAATTTCACAATTATCAAAATATATAGAAAGCAATTTTATTCAACAAATTCAGTTAATGACCTATTAAATAGAAACAGGAGAAAAATATTATATTTTGTTAATATTTTTGAATTGTGGGAACGAACTTTTAAGAGTTTTTAAATATGTTCTCAGAGATCAAAATAGGCGTTTTTGTTGCTACCAACCACACTCTTATGGTTTTAGAGTAATATTAACGAATGTCAGAATATTTTTGCGTTTGATCTGCGTTTGTACTGAAAGGTAACCAATATTTTATAGATAAATATTGTTGCATAATATTTATAGCCCCTCTCCATTTGTTAGAAAGAGATTAATGTTTGAAATTAATATTTTATTAAATATTTTAATATTATATATATATATATATAAGTTTAAAAATATGTTTATCATTTCTCACATTTTTTGTTTTTTTTTTTCAAAAAATTTATAGATGATTGATATAAAATTCTTTTGTATTTTCACTTCTTTAATATTGTACATTGCCTAAAATTCGCTAAGGGAAAAGTGAGTTGGCGACCTTACAGACAAGAACTTTTGCAAGTATACTCCCTAACTTCTGGAGCTGAATTGAGACCAAAATATTAATTGGAAAAATATTTCCGATCTCAAAGAAATATCTATATTTTTATTTTTTTCTTTATGGATTATAAACCATTTTTATCCTCAAAATTATTAGAATGTATTAACTGATTTAATATATATTATAAACGAACTATTTTCTTTGAATATTCATTATTTAACGATTGATTTTTTATAAATTTATAATTTTTTCTATTTAACCTCACACCTGAACTTCATAGCCTTTTGAAGATAGGACTCACGACAACCAAATTAACAATGACCTTTTGACAGTTACTATATATCTAATTTAAAATATATTAAATGTTTTCAAAATATTATGTGTTTCAAAATATATTCAAACGCATATAACAATATTTATATTTATATGCGTTTATAAATCAATATATAGGTTGATTGGATGTTTTCTAGAATCGTTTTAACAAATGTTGGTTAGGCGAACTTTTACTCGGATAAAAATTTAGTAGGCAGGAACAAAATTCTACCAGCGAAACATTCACTCGAGCAGAAGACAAACGAAATCAGGTCACCTCTATATATATATTTTTTTTTTGGCCTTTTGGCTAAGATCATGTAGTATATCTCTAGATATTTTCATTCATATATATCTTTTTTAAAATATATTCAGTAGAGATAGTAGATATGTTTGCTCGAAAAATATATCTTTTATATTATATAATTATACTAGCGGATGTACCCGGCTTCCCCCGGGTTTTACCCGAGTAAAGGTTTGTCCAATGAACATTTGTTAAAACATTACTCTATAAACTTATAAAAAAAATAATAGATATATTTTGTGATAATTTGAAACTCGCGATAGAGTGCAAATTCTTTCCCGGTCCCTTGAAAAATACTCGATAAGTTGAATAAAATCAATATTAATTGGTTCCTTCGGTAATTGAGAGTTAAAGGAATAGTATCTTTCCATGGAATTGTATAATTATTCTTGTCTCAAATAAATTGCCGTGTCTTCCTGAATTTGGTCTTTTCTAATTTTCTACTTTACAAAATCATCATTTTATTTATTGAGCATTTTTTACCGGTCCCTTGAAAATTACGCGATAAGTTGAATAAAATCAATATAATTCGGTTCCCTCGGTAATTGGAAGTTAAAGGAATAGTATCTTGCCCTGAAATTGTATCATTATTCTTGTCTCAAAAAAATTGTCGTGTCATCCTGAATATTGTCTTTCCTAATTTTCTACATTACAAAATCATAATTTTATCTATTCTCACAATATATATGTTGTAGATAAATGATAAAACAAACTTTGACTTGTGCGCAAATAATAGGTATAATATCTTACTTTCGATAAATAATCTTTAAGATAATGAACTTAGTGATAATAAAACTTATAGATAAAAAACTTGTTATCCTCGTCGCAATGGGGGCGATGCTTGCGAGTTAAATCTACAAATCTGTAAAATAACTCTAAGAATATTCAAGATATAAAAGAAATTATTTTTTCAAAAACCTTCCCGGAGATATACCTAATAATATCTCAAAATTTCACGGCGATTGGATGTATGCTTTTTGAATCTATAGATTACACACAGACAGACATTCAATTTTGTATATATATAGATAATGTGACAAATATTATTAACATTATTATCATAATAATCAGTGTGTGTTCAGGAATATTATTATCAATAATGTTCGTTAAGCAAACTTTCACTCAGATAAAACCCGGGCGAAGCCGGGTACAACCCCGCAGGTAATATATATTTATCACTAATCATTGTAATTTATCTTCCTAAAAATTAAATAATAGATCTTTGGTATCGAATTCATTTGTATTTTAATTTCTTTAATATTATACATTGTTTAATATTGATTCTGGAAATCTGTTGCAAGAACACTTCCCAACTCCCTGAGATGAATTTAGAGCAAAAACATTTTGCTGTTGTCTTCAAAAATATATAAAATGCTGCATCATGATCTATACATTCTTTTTATTTTCATAAATATAGCAAAATTCATTAATTGATTTGATATATAATTAAAATGATCTCCTCCCTTTGATTATGCATTATATTATGAGTGATTTTATTTTACTATTATCTATATCTAAAAATATTTATACAGGTCAGCATTTACATTGATATATAACAAAGTGGTTCCTAAAAATTCAATTTCGAACATACCTTTACATCCATAATTTTCATCAGAATTTTCTCCATCATGGCACTTGCATTCAAATCCTTCAGATTTTTCATTGTTTAATGTACAGAATGCTTTTCGAGAGCTACACATTTGGAGGTTTGTGGTAATCTGACAGGCATCTGAAAAACACCACAATTAATTATTTTAAACTTTAAATATAATAATGTCAATAAAATCAAACACCTTCTATTATATAATATTCAAAACCCTTTTATTCTAAAATTTGGTTTAGGTCTTTATATTATTTGTACAATAGGAATCCTTTGAAAAATATATAATTTTTATGATTAAGATATGTTCTCTAGATTAGTATAATGAAAAAGGTGATTCTGTGAAATATTACTTCATAGATTCTAGAAGAAATGTATTTGGTTTACTTACTTGGACATGATTCATATCCTGTTATGACCTTTTTATCCTTGCACACACACTGGAATCCCTCTTTGGTGTCAGGTTTGAAAACACATTTTGCATTCTTTTCTCGACAGATAGAATTGGTAGCGTCATTTAGGCATATATCTGAAACATTTCACCAGCAAATTGAAATATGTGAAAATGTAATAAGTGAAAAATGAATATGAATTTCACAAATATCAAAATATATAGAAAGCAATTTTATTCAACAAATTCAGTTAATGACCTATTAAATAGAAACAGGAGAAAAATATTATATTTTGTTAATATTTTTGAATTGTGGGAACGAACTTTTAAGAGTTTTTTGAATATGTTCTCAGAAATCAAAATAGGCGGTGTTGTTGCTACCAACCACACTCTTATAGTTTTAGAGTAACATCAAAGAATGTCAGAATATTTTTGCGTTTGATCTGCGTTTGTTCTGAAAGGTAACCAATATTTTATAGATAAATATTGTTGCATAATATGTATAGCCCCTCTCCATTTGTTGGAAAGAGATTAATGTTTAAAATTAATATTTTATTAAATATTTTATAATTATATAAGTTTTAAAATATGTTTATCATTTCTCACATTTTTTTGTTTTTTTTTCAAAAAATTTATAGATGATTGATATAAAATTATTTTGTATTTTCACTTCTTTAATATTGTACATTGCCTAAAATTCGCTAAGGGAAAAGTGAGTTGGCGACCTTACAGTCAAGAACTTTTGCAAGTATACTCCCTAACTTCTGGAGCTGAATTGAGACCAAAATATTAATTGGAAAAATATTTCCAATCTCAAAGAAATATCTTTATTTTTATTTGTTTCTTTGTGATTTATAAACCATTTTTATCCTCAAAATTATTAGAATGTATTAACTGATTTAATATATATTATAAACAAACTATTTTCTTTGAATATTCATTATTTAACGATTGATTTTTATAAATTTATAATTTTTTCTATTTAACCTCACACCTGAACTTCATACCATTTTGAAGATATGCGTCACGACAACCAAATTAACAATGACCTTTTGACAGTTACTATATATCTAATTTAAAATATAATAAATGTTTTCAAAATATTATGTGGTTCAAAATATATTCAAACGCATATAAAAATATTTATATTTATATACGTTTATAAATCAATATATAGGTTGATTGGATGTTTTCTAGAATCGTTTTAACAAATGTTGGTTAGGCGAACTTTTACTCGGATAAAAATTTAGTAGGCAGGAACAAAATTCTACCAGCGAAACATTCACTCGAGCAGAAGACAAACGAAACCAGGTCCCCTCTATATATAAATTTTTTTTTTTTTGGCCTTTTGGCTAAGATCATGTAGTATATCTCTAGATATTTTTATTCATATATATCTTTTCTTAAATCTATTCAGTAGAGATAGTAGATATGTTTGCTCGAAAAATATATCTTTTATATCATATATTTATACTAGCGGATGTACCCGGCTTCGCCCGGGTTTTACCCGAGTAAAGGTTTGTCTAACGAACATTTGTTAAAACATTACTCTATAAACTCATAAAAATAATAATAGATATATTTTGTGATAATTTGAAACTCGCGATAGAGGGCAAATTCTTTCCCGGTCCCTTGAAAAATACTAAATAAGTTGAATAAAATCAATATTAATTGGTTCCTTCGGTAATTGGGAGTTGAAGGAATAGTATCTTTCCATGGAATTGTATCATTATTCTTGTCTCAAATAAATTGCCGTGTCTTCCTGAATTTGGTCTTTCCTAATTTTCTACATTACAAAATCATCGTTTTATCTAGTGAACATTTTTTCCCCGGTCCCTTGAAAATTACGCGATAAGTTGAATAAAATCAATATAATTCGGTTCCCTCGGTAATTGGAAGTTAAAGGAATAGTATCTTGCCTTGGAATTGTATCATTATTCTTGTCTCAAAAAATTGTCGTGTCATCCTGAATATTGTCTTTCCCAATTTTCTACATTACAGAATCATCATTTTATCTATTCTCCCAATATATATGTTGTAGATAAATGATAAAATAAACTTTGACTTGTGCGCAAATAATAGGTATAATATCTTACTTTCGATAAATAATCTTTAAGATAATGAACTTAGTGATAATAAAACTTATAGATAAAAAACTTGTTATCCTCGTCGCAATAGGGGCGATGTTTGCGAGTTAAATCTACAAATCTGTAAAATAACTCTAAGAATATTCAAGATATAAAATAAATTATTTTTCAATAACCTTCCCGGAGATATACCTAATAATATCTCAAAATTTCACGGCGATTGGATGTATGCTTTTTGAATCTATAGAGTACACACAGACAGACATTCAATTTTTTATATATATAGATAATGTGACAAATATTATTATCATTATTATAATAATCATCAGTGTGTGTTCAGGAATATTATTATCAATAATGTTCGTTAGGCAAACTTGATGTATATAGTTGTTAATTTGTTTTAAATAAATATTAAATTGATGTATATAGTTGTTCATTTGTTTTAAATAAATATTAAATTGATGTATATATTTGTTCAGTTGTTTTGCATATTTTTCATCTGTAAATTAATCTCATAATTTGGTCTATGAAAATAAAAATATTGGACCAGTGACCAAAACAAACTGTAAATAGATCGCTTAATGTTATATAGTTAGTATAGAGAATTGTTAGGCAGGATATATATATTTAAATGTTATGTTTATGTAATTTTAAGCTTAATGGAATAAAATATATAAATTATAAATGTGTTATAAATCTTAAAAACAAGCATTAAAACAACTGGCGACGAGGAAAAGCAAATTTTGTAAAGAAAAAAGAAATTGAATTGTGAAAAGAAATTATACTTTAAATATGTCTTCAGGTATGTTTGAAAAATTTGTCGAGAATTTAGAAAATGTTGAAAATTATATATATCGATTGTAGCAATTTATGCTAATCTCTAAAACAAAGGAAGATTTTAAGACGCCATTTCTTATTTCAAGCATCGGACCTAAATATTTTGGTATCTTGCAAAATTTGGTTTTTCCGGAGGAAGTTGATCAAGTTCCCTTTGATAAATTATGCAAGATCTTATTGAATCATTTCAATCCAAAAACCAATATAATATATGAAAGATTCATATTTCAGAAAATGGATCAAAAATCAGGCGAAACAATTTCTAAATATATTATACGCCTAAAAGAACAGGCTCAAAGGTGTAACTTTGGAGATTTTTTGCAAGAATCCCTACGAGACAGATTTGTAGCGGGCATCATTGATACATCGACCCAAAAGAAACTACTACAGGAAGAAGGATTAACTTTCGAGGGAGCATTAGACATCGCTCTGTCTGCGGAGTCTGCAGATAATGACCTACACAACATCAAGAGATCCGAAAATGCCCAATAGTCCCCGCAGCATCTTCATGCCATCAATAATGCCTGCAAACACTGTGGTAAGACCAACCATCTACACTATAATTGTTTTTTTAAATCAGCTAATTGTAGAGTTTGTGGTAGGGTAGGTCATATTTCTACAATATGTTATAAAAAAGACAGTTCTGCCCGTAAAAATTGCCCAGAAATTCTAAAAATACTTTTAATAAATTTAAAAAGCATCCTAATGATAATAATCCTTCGGGATCTCAAAATAGTTTATCATTGAATAATATATATTTACATCCTCCTTTGACTGAAACAGTATATGTAAATAATATAAAATTTTTGGCTGAAATTGATACTGGTGCACCCATTACTACATTAACTAAATATGTGTACTTTAAATATTTCAAAAATATTAAATTAAATAAATGTAATATGGTCTTGACAGGCTAAGTGGCTCTAAAATACCTATTTTGGGCAAGGCTAAATTTAATATAAAATTAAGAAATGTTTCTAGAACCATTGAAATACTAATAACTAATTTAAGTTGTTCTAAATTTCTCTTGGGAAGAGATTTCCTTAATCTTTTCAATATTTCATTCAATTATTTGCATAAATTGGACTCTTTTAATATAGATTCACTTTTAAATGATTATGAATCCATTTTTGAATACAAATCTGGCCCTATTAAAGGTATCAAATGCCATCTTGATGTGAAGACTGACTTTATCCCAAAATTTTACAAATTCAGGCAAGTTCCTTTTGCATTAAAACAACTTGTGGAAAATGAAATTGATAAATTCGTTGATTTGAATATTTTGTCTCCAATAGATAAAAGTGATTGTGCTTCACCACTTGTTTGTGTTGCAAAACCAAATGGCCAAATTAGACTTTGTGCTGATTTTAAAAAGAGTTTAAATCCTTACTTAGAGGATGCCAAATATCCTATTCCTAACATAGATTCAGTCTTGAGTAATTTTCAAGGAAAGAAATTATTTAATAAATTAGATTTGTCAAAGGCTTACCATCAAATTGAGATGGATGATATTTCAAAAAAGTATTTGGTTGTCTCCACTCACAAAGGTTTATATAAATATAATCGTTTGGCCTTTGGTATAAAGACTGCTTCTGAAATATTTCAGAAGACAATGGAATCCTTCTTCTCGGGAATCAATGATGTTTACATTTATTTTGATGATATTCTTATTGCAACAGAGGATTTGGAAAGCCATTTAGATATTCTTAAGAGAACACTTAATATTCTTAAAGAAAATAATTTTACAATAAACAAAAATAAGTGCTTGTTTGTTAAAAATGAGATTGAATATCTTGGACATAAAATTAATGAATTTGGTATATACCCCTTGAAAGACAAGCTAGCTTGCATAAAGAATTGTCCAGTTCCTAAGAATATAACTGAATTAAAAAGCTTCCTTGGATTTTTGTCATTTTATAGTAAATTTTTGCCAAATCTTTCAGATATAGCACATCCTTTATACAACCTATTAAAAAGAATGTGAAATGGTCTTGGAATGCTGGGACAGATAGATCCTTCAATTCCTGTAAAAATGCATTAGATGAGACCACATGTTTATCGCATTATTCCCTAAATTTGCCTTTGATTCTCTCTTGTGATGCAAGTCAGGTGGGAATAGGAGCAACCCTTTCACATTTGAAGGGTGGGGAGGAAAGGCCTGTGTGTTTCATTTCCAGAACTTTAAATGTTCATGAAAGAAAATATTCTCAAGTTGAAAGAGAAGGACTTGCAATTGTCTTTGCAGTAAATAAATTAAAAAATTACCTTTTTGGTAGGAAATTTACCATTTATACTGATCACAAGCCCTTGATAACTATTTTTGGAGATAAAACAAATTTGCCTCCACTCATTGCAAATAGACTTCATAGATGGGCTCTAACTCTTTCAAATTATAGTTTTGAAATTAAGTATAAAGGGGGAAAGGATAATATTATTCCAGATTTCCTTTCTAGATTTCCAGAGTTTCAAGAGAATAATTTGGAATATAATGATGGGAGTGGTGAAATTTTACTCTTAAATACTTCCATCATTGACCATGTTCTTGTGGCTCATGAAACACAATTAGACAGGACTTTATTCAAATTGTATAAAATTATTGAGACAGGGGAGTTACCCTCAAGTCCCAATGATGATCTCATTCCTTATTTAAAAAGGATTGATGACTTTACCATTCTCCAAAAATGTATTTTTCTGGAGAATAGAATGGTTATCCCAAAAAGTCTACATGAAAGGATACTTCAATTATTACATGAGAGCCATGCAGGAACTAATAAATTGAAAATGATGGCACGTTCATCTATTTGATGGCCAGGCATGGACTCTTCAATAGAAATAATTACAAAAAATTGCAGAACTTGTCTTTCTAATGAAAGTTTGCCTCTTCAAAGAACTGAGAGTTGGCCTAAATATGCAGGACCATGGAGGAGGGTTCACATGGACTATTTCAATTTCAAAAACAAACTTTTTTTACTAGCAGTAGATTCATTTTCTTCATGGGTTGAAGTTTCTGAAGTACCATCTACCAGTGCATATTTTTGTATAAATTTTATGAGAAATTGTATTGCTCGCTACGGATTTCCACAAGTAGTGGTTTCTGATAATGGTCCTCCTTTCTTTAGTAGTGACTGGTGATTTTTTGTCTAAGAATGGCATATCCCATGTGACATCTCCCCCATATCACCCAAAATTGAATGGACAGGCAGAAGTCTCTGTAAGAGAGGTAAAGAAATTGCTAAAAAAGCAATTATATGAAAATGAGCAGGTGGAACTAGATTTGGCTCTGTCCAGGGCTTTATTCTTTATAAGGACCGATGTAAATATTAGGAAGGGGACATCACCTGCGGAACTGTTTCTTGGAAGAAAGATCATATCAAGACTTTCGGTGTTGTCAAAAGAAGAAGTAAAAGTCTCCAAAGTCAATGGTCAATATGTTAACAGTAAATTTAAAGTGGATGAGACTGTGAAGTTTAGGTGGATTACTAATGGGCATCCCTCTTGGTATACAGGAAAGATAATTAAAATACTAGGAAGGAATGTTTATTTAATAAAACAAGGTGACAGTATAAAAAAGGTTCATCTAAACTACATTAAAAAATGTTGCCTGGTAAATCACATCCCACTAATATGAATGATGCTGAACGAGTGCCAACTCCAATCTCGGAGGAGAAAAGTGTTACAACCCCCAGGTATCCTCAGAGGGAGCGCAGATGTCCGCAGAGATATGGAGAGTAAATATATAAATAAGGGGGGGCCAAGCCTAAGAAGGGGGAATTGATGTATATAGTTGTTCATTTGTTTTAAATAAATATTAAATTGATGTATATAGTTGTTCATTTGTTTTAAATAAATATTAAATTGATGTATATATTTGTTCAGTTGTTTTGCATATTTTTCATCTGTGAATTAATCTCATAATTTGGTCTATGAAAATAAAAATATTGGACCAGTGACCAAAACAAACTGCAAATAGATCGCTTAATGTTATATAGTTAGTATAGAGAATTGTTAGGCAGGATATATATATATTTAAATGTTATGCTTATGTAATTTTAATCTTAATGGAATAAAATATATAAATTATAAATGTGTTATAAATCTTAAAATCAAGCATTAAAACAAAACTTTCACTCAGATAAAACCCGGGCGAAACGGGTACAACCCCGCAGGTAATATATTTTTATCACTAATCATTGTAATTTATCTTCCTAAAAATTAAATAATAGATCTTTGGTATCGAATTATTTTGTATTTTAATTTCTTTAATATTATACATTGTTTAAAATTGATTCTGGAAATCTGTTGCAAGAACACTTCCCAACTCCCTGAGATGAATTTGGAGCAAAAACATTTTGCTGTTGTCTTCAAAAATATATAAAATGCTGCATCATGATCTATACATTCTTTTTATTCTCATAAATATAGCAAAATTCATTAATTGATTTGATATATAATTTAAATGATCTCCTCCCTTTGATTATGCATTATATTATGAGTGATTTTATTTTACTATTATCTATATCTAAAAATATTTATACAGGTCAGCATTTACATTGATATATAACAAAGTGGTTCCTAGATATTCAATTTCGAACATACCTTTACATCCATACCTTTCATCAGAATTTTCTCCATCATGGCACTTGCATTCAAATTCTTCAGATTTTTTATTGTTCAATGTACAGAATGCTTTTCTAGAGCTACATAATTGGAGGTTTTTGGTAATCTGACAGGCATCTGAAAAACACCACATTTAATTATTTTAAACTTTAAATAAAATAATGTCAATAAAAGCAAACACCTTCTATTATATAATATTCATAACCATTTTATTCTAAAATTTGGTTTAAGTCTTTATATTATTTGTACAATAGGAATACGTTGAAAAATATATAATTTTTATGATTAAGATATGTTCTCTAGATTAGTATAATGAAAAAGGTGATTCTGTGAAATATTACTTCATAGATTCTAGAAGAAATGTATTTGGTTTACTTACTTGGACATGATTCATATCCTGTTATGACCTTTTTATCCTTGCACACACACTGGAATCCCTCTTTGGTGTCAGGTTTGAAAACACATTTTGCATTCTTTTCTCGACAGATAGAATTGATAGCGTCATTTAGGCATATATCTGAAACATTTTACCAGCCAATTAAAATATGGGAAAATGTAATAAGTGAAAAAGGAATATGAATTTCACAAATATCAATAAATATAGAAAGCAATTTTATTCACCAAATTCAATTAATGACCTATAAAATTGAAACAGGAGAAAAATATTATATTTTGTTAATATTTTTGAATTGTGGGAACGAATTTTTAAGAGTTTTTAAATATGTTCTCAGAAATCAAAATAGGCGTTTTTGTTGCTACCAACCACACTCTTATAGTTTTAGAGTAACATCAACGAATGTCAGAATATTTTGGCGTTTGATCTGCGTTTGTTCCGAAAGGTAACCAATATTTTATAAATAAATATTGTTGCATAATATTTATAGCCCCTCTCCATTTGTTGGAAAGAGATTAATGTTTAAAATTAATATTTTATTAAATATTTTAATATTATATAAGTTATATAAAATATGTTTTCCATTTCTCACATTTTTTTCTGTTTTTTTTTTTTCAAAAAATTATAGATGATTGATATAGAATTCCTTTGTATTTTCACTTCTTTAATATTGTACATTGCCTAAATTAAAAGGATTTAAAAGCGCGAATGTTTCTTTTATACATAAAACGAACTTCTACTGCCCTTACTGCGATGAAAAATATATTGGGAGGGCTTGGCTCATCAGTGGTGAACCCTCCCAGCGGTTTCGCCAATTTAATCCACCAGACCGCTTCTCAGAGCTCTAATACTGTATTGGATCATTCTGCTTTTATATGCTACACTGAAGGATGGAATCTTAGAAATAGTTTTCAAGTAAACTATGGACATAAGCTTATAGGACAGTAGAATTACATTCAAATATTTGCTTCGAGCAATGCTCTTCAGCAAACTATAAAGATAAGGCCAGTTAGGAATAAATTAACACAAAGCAATAACGCGCCATCTATTTTCTATTTACTTATTTTCTACATTACAAAATCATCATTTTATCTATTCTCCCAATATATATGTTGTAGATAAATGATAAAATAAACTTTGACTTGTGCGCAAATAATAGGTATAATATCTTACTTTCTATAAATAATCTTTAAGATAATGAACTTAATGAAAATAAATCTTATAGATAAAAAACTTGTTATCCTCGTCGCAATGGGGGCGCTGCTTGCAAGTTAAATCTACAAATCTGCAAATAACTCTGAGAATATTAAAGATATTTGAGAATTTTTTTTTTCAAAAACCTTCCCGGTGATATATTCAATAATATCTCAAAATATCACGGCGATTGGATGCATGCTTTTTGAATCTATAGGGTACACACAGATAGACATTCAATTATATATATATATATATATAGATAATGTGACAAATATTATTATCATTATTAACATAATAATCAGTGTGTTCAGGAATATTATTATCAATAATGTTCGTTAAGCAAACTTTCACTCAGATAAAACCCGGGCGAAGCCGGGTACAACCCCGCAGGTAATGTATATTTATCAATAATCATTGTAATTTATCTTCCTAAAAATTAAATAATAGATCTTTGATATCGAATTATTTTGTATTTTAATTTCTTTAATATTATACATTGTTTAAAATTGACTCTGGAAATCTGTTGCAAGAACACTTCCCAACTCCCTGAGATGAATTTGGAGCAAAAACATTTTGCTGTTGTCTTCAAAAATATATAAAATGCTGCATCATGATCTATACATTCTTTTTTTTCTCATAAATATAGCAAAAAACATTAATTGATTTGATATATAATGAAAATTATCTCCTCCATTTGATTATGCATTATATTATGAGTGATTTCATTTTACTATTATCTATATCTAAAAATATTTTTACAAGTCATCATTTACATTGATATATAACAAAGTGGTTCCTGAAAATTCAATTTCAAACATACCTTTACATCCATACTTTTCATAAGAATTTTCTCCATCATGGCACTTGCATTCGAATCCTTCAGAATTTTTATTGTTCAATGTACAGAATGCTTTTCGAGAGCTACAAATTTGGAGGTTTTTGGTAATCTGACAGGCATCTGAAAAACACCACAATTAATCATTTTAAACTTTAAATATAATAATGTCAATAAAAGCAAACACCTTCTATTATATAATATTCAAAACCCTTTTATTCTAAAATTTGGTTTAGGTCTTTTTATTATTTGTACAATAGAAATACTTTGAAAAATATATAATTTTTATGATTAAGATATGTTCTCTAGATTATAGTATAATGAAAAAGGTGATTCTGTGAAACAATACTTCATAGATTCTAGAAGAAATGTATTTGGTTTACTTACTTGGACATGATTCATATCCTGTTATGACCTTTTTATGCTTGCACACACACTGGAATCCCTCTTTGGTGTCAGGTTTGAAAACACATTTTGCATTCTTTTCTCGACAGATAGAATTAGCAGCGTCATTTAGGCATATATCTGAAACATTTTACCAGCAAATTAAAATATGGGAAAATGTAATAAGTGAAAAATGAATATGAATTTCACAAATATCAATAAATATGGAAAGCTATTTTATTCACCAAATTATCTTAATGATCTATGAAATAGAAACAGGAGAATAAGATTATATTTTGTTAATATTTTTGAATGGTGGGAACGAAGTTTTAAGACTTTTTGAATATGTTCTCAGAAATCAAAATTGGCGGTGTTGTTGCTACCAACCACACTCTTATAGTTTTAGAGTAACATCAAAGAATGTCAGAATATTTTTGCGTTTGATCTGCGTTTGTTCTGTAAGGTAACCAATATTTTATAGTTAAATATTGTTGCATAATATGTATAGCCCCTCTCCATTTGTTGGAAAGAGATTAATGTTTAAAATTAACATTTTATTAAATTTTTTAATATTATATAAGTTTTAAAATATGTTTATCATTTCTCACATTTTTTGTTTTTTTTTTCAAAAAATTTATAGATGATTGATATAAAATTCTTTTGTATTTTCACTTCTTTAATATTGTACATTGCCTAAAATTCGCTAAGGGAAAAGTGAGTTGGCGACCTTACAGACAAGAACTTTTGCAAGTATACTCCCTAACTTCTGGAGCTGAATTGAGACCAAAATATTAATTGGAAAAATATTTCCGATCTCAAAGAAATATCTATATTTTTATTTGTTTCTTTGTGATTTATAAACCATTTTTATCCACAAAATTATTAGAATGTATTAACTGATTTAATATTTATTATAAACGAACTATTTTCTTTGAATATTCATTATTTAACGATTGATTTTTTATAAATTTATAATTTTTCCTATTTAACCTCACACCTGAACTTCATACCATTTTGAAGATAGGCGTCACGACAACCAAATTAACAATGACCTTTTGACAGTTACTATATATCTAATTTAAAATATAATAAATGTTTTCAAAATATTATGTGTTTCAAAATATTTTCAAACGCATGTAACAATATTTATATTTATATACGTTTATAAATCAATATATAGGTTGATTGGATGTTTTCTAGAATCGTTTTAACAAATTTTGGTTAGGCGAACTTTTACTCGGATAAATATTTTGTAGGCAGGAACAAAACTCTACCAGCTAAACATTCACTCGAGCAGAAGACAAACGAAACCAGGTCCCCTCTATATATAATTTATTTTTTTGGCCTTTTGGCTAAAATCATGTAGTATATCTCTAGATATTTTTATTCATATATATCTTTTCTTAAATCTATTCAGTAGAGATAGTAGATATGTTTGCTCGAAAAATATATCTTTTATATCATATAATTATACTTGCGGATGTACCCGGCTTCGCCCGGGTTTTACCCGAGTAAAGGTTTGTCTAACGAACATTTGTTAAAACATTACTCTATAAACTCATAAAAATAATAATAGATATATTTTGTGATAATTTGAAACTCGCGATAAAGTGCAAATTCTTTCCCGATCCCTTGAAAAATACTCAATAAGTTGAATAAAATCAATATTAATTGGTTCCTTCGGTAATTGGGAGTTGAAAGAATAGTATCTTTCCATGGAATTGTATCATTATTCTTGTCTCAAATAAATTGCCGTGTCTTCCTGAATTTGGTCTTTCCTAATTTTCTACATTACAAAATCATCGTTTTATCTAGTGAACATTTTTTCCCCGGTCCCTTGAAAATTACGCGATAAGTTGAATAAAATCAATATAATTCGGTTCCCTCGGTAATTGGAAGTTAAAGGAATAGTATCTTGCCTTGGAATTGTAGCATTATTCTTGTCTCAAAAAATTGTCGTGTCATCCTGAATATTGCCTTTCCCAATTTTCTACATTACAGAATCATCATTTTATCTATTCTCCCAATATATATGTTGTAGATAAATGATAAAATAAACTTTGACTTGTGCGCAAATAATAGGTATAATATCTTACTTTCTATAAATAATCTTTAAGATAATGAACTTAATGAAAATAAATCTTATAGATAAAAAACTTGTTATCCTCGTCGCAATGGGGGCGATGCTTGCGAGTTAAATCTACAAATCTGTAAAATAACTCTAAGAATATTCAAGATATAAAATAAATTATTTTTCAATAACCTTCCCGGAGATATACCTAATAATATCTCAAAATTTCACGGCGATTGGATGTATGCTTTTTGAATCTAAAGAGTACACACAGGCAGACATTCAATTTTTTATTTATATAGATAATGTGACAAATATTATTATCATTATTATCATAATCATCAGTGTGTGTTCAGGAATATTATTATCAATAATGATCGTTAGGCAAACTTTCACTCAGATAAAACCCGGGCGAAGCCGGGTACAACCCCGCAGGTAATATATATTTATCACTAATCATTGTAATTTATCTTCCTTAAAATTAAATAATAGATATTTGATATCGAATTCATTTGTATTTTAATTTCTTTAATATTATACATTGTTTAATATTGATTCTGGAAATCTGTTGCAAGAACACTTCCCAACTCCCTGAGATGAATTTGGAGCAAAAACATTTTGCTGTTGTCTTCAAAAATATATAAAATGCTGCATCATGATCTATACATTCTTTTTATTCTCATAAATATAGCAAAATTCATTAATTGATTTGATAAATAATTAAAATGATCTCCTCCCTTTGATTATGCATTATATTATGAGTGATTTTATTTTACTATTATCTATATCTAAAAATATTTATACAGGTCAGCATTTACATTGATATATAACAAAGTGGTTCCTAAAAATTCAATTTCGAACATACCTTTACATCCATAATTTTCATCAGAATTTTCTCCATCATGGCACTTGCATTCAAATCCTTCAGATTTTTTATTGTTCAATGTACAGAATGCTTTTCTAGAGCTACATAATTGGAGGTTTTCGGTAATCTGACAGGCATCTGAAAAACACCACATTTAATTATTTTAAACTTTAAATAAATTAATGTCAATAAAAGCAAACACCTTCTATTATATAATATTCATAACCATTTTATTCTAAAATTTGGTTTAAGTCTTTATATTATTTGTACAATAGGAATACGTTGAAAAATATATAATTTTTATGATTCAGATATGTTCTCTAGATTAGTATAATGAAAAAGGTGATTCTGTGAAATATTACTTCATAGATTCTAGAAGAAATGTATTTGGTTTACTTACTTGGACATGATTCATATCCTGTTATGACCTTTTTATCCTTGCACACACACTGGAATCCCTCTTTGGTGTCAGGTTTGAAAACACATTTTGCATTCTTTTCTCGACAGATAGAATTGATAGCGTCATTTAGGCATATATCTGAAACATTTTACCAGCCAATTAAAATATGGGAAAATGTAATAAGTGAAAAATGAATATGAATTTCACAAATATCAATAAATATAGAAAGCAATTTTATTCACCAAATTCAATTAATGACCTATAAAATTGAAACAGGAGAAAAATATTATATTTTGTTAATATTTTTGAATTGTGGGAACGAATTTTTAAGAGTTTTTAAATATGTTCTCAGAAATCAAAATAGGCGTTTTTGTTGCTACCAACCACACTCTTATAGTTTTAGAGTAACTTCAACGAATGTCAGAATATTTTGGCGTTTGATCTGCGTTTGTTCCGAAAGGTAACCAATATTTTATAAATAAATATTGTTGCATAATATTTATAGCCCCTCTCCATTTGTTGGAAAGAGATTAATGTTTAAAATTAATATTTTATTAAATATTTTAATATTATATAAGTTATATAAAATATGTTTTCCATTTCTCACATTTTTTTCTGTTTTTTTTTTTCAAAAAATTATAGATGATTGATATAGAATTCCTTTGTATTTTCACTTCTTTAATATTGTACATTGCCTAAATTAAAAGGATTTAAAAGCGCGAATGTTTCTTTTATACATAAAACGAACTTCTACTGCCCTTACTGCGATGAAAAATATATTGGGAGGGCTTGGCTCATCAGTGGTGAACCCTCCCAGCGGTTTCGCCAATTTAATCCACCAGACCGCTTCTCAGAGCTCTAATACTGTATTGGATCATTCTGCTTTTATATGCTACACTGAAGGATGGAATCTTAGAAATAGTTTTCAAGTAAACTATGGACATAAGCTTATAGGACAGTAGAATTACATTCAAATATTTGCTTCGAGCAATGCTCTTCAGCAAACTATAAAGACAAGGCCAGTTAGGAATAAATTAACACAAAGCAATA
The DNA here is from genome assembly GCA_030710605.1 of Cordylochernes scorpioides. Taxonomy (NCBI): domain Eukaryota; kingdom Metazoa; phylum Arthropoda; class Arachnida; order Pseudoscorpiones; family Chernetidae; genus Cordylochernes; species Cordylochernes scorpioides. The sequence continues at coordinate 65,350,185 of CP092870.1, read as the reverse complement.
ACGCGCCATCTATTTTCTATTTACTTATTTTCTACATTACAAAATCATCATTTTATCTATTCTCCCAATATATATGTTGTAGATAAATGATAAAACTAACTTTGACTTGTGCGCTATTAATAGATATAAAATCTGCCTTTTGATAAATAATCTTTCAGATAATAAACTTAGTGAGAATAAAACTTATAGATTAAAAAACTTGTTATCCTCGTCGCAATGGGGGCGCTGCTTGCAAGTTAAATCTACAAATCTGCAAATAACTCTGAGAATATTAAAGATATTTGAGAAATTTTTTTTTCAAAAACCTTCCCGGTGATATATTCAATAATATCTCAAAATATCACGGCGATTGGATGCATGCTTTTTGAATCTATAGGGTACACACAGATAGACATTCAATTATATATATATATATATATAGATAATGTGACAAATATTATTATCATTATCAACATAATAATCAGTGTGTTCAGGAATATTATTATCAATAATGTTCGTTAGGCAAACTTTCACTCAGATAAAACCCGGGCGAAGCCGGGTACAACCCCGCAGGTAATGTATATTTATCAATAATCATTGTAATTTATCTTCCTAAAAATTAAATAATAGATATTTGATATCGAATTATTTTGTATTTTAATTTCTTTAATATTATACATTGTTTAAAATTGAACTGGAAATCTGTTGCAAGAACACTTCCCAACTCCCTGAGATGAATTTGGAGCAAAAACATTTTGCTGTTGTCTTCAAAAATATATAAAATGCTGCATCATGATCTATACATTCTTTTTTTCTCATAAATATTGCAAAAAACATTAATTGATTTGATATATAATGAAAATTATCTCCTCCATTTGATTATGCATTATATTATGAGTGATTTCATTTTACTATTATCTATATCTAAAAATATTTTTACGAGTCATCATTTACATTGATATATAACAAAGTGGTTCCTAAAAATTCAATTTCAAACATACCTTTACATCCATACTTTTCATCAGAATTTTCTCCATCATGGCACTTGCATTCGAATCCTTCAGAATTTTTATTGTTCAATGTACAGAATGCTTTTCGAGAGCTACAAATTTGGAGGTTTTTGGTAATCTGACATGCATCTGAAAAACACCACAATTAATCATTTTAAACTTTAAATATAATAATGTCAATAAAAGCAAACAACTTCTATTATATAATATTCAAAACCCTTTTATTCTAAAATTTGGTTTAGGTCTTTTTATTATTTGTACAATAGAAAAACTTTGAAAAATATATAATTTTTATGATTAAGATATGTTCTCTAGATTATAGTATAATGAAAAAGGTGATTCTGTGAAACAATACTTCATAGATTCTAGAAGAAATGTGTTTGGTTTACTTACTTGGACATGATTCATATCCTGTTATGACCTTTTTATCCTTGCACACACACTGGAATCCCTCTTTGGTGTCAGGTTTGAAAACACATTTTGCATTCTTTTCTCGACAGATAGAATTAGCAGCGTCATTTAGGCATATATCTGAAACATTTTACCAGCAAATTAAAATATGGGAAAATGTAATAAGTGAAAAATGAATATGAATTTCACAAATATCAATAAATATAGAAAGCTATTTTATTCACCAAATTATCTTAATGATCTATGAAATAGAAACAGGAGAAAAAGATTATATTTTGTTAATATTTTTGAATGGTGGGAACGAAGTTTTAAGACTTTTTGAATATGTTCTCAGAAATCAAAATTGGCGGTGTTGTTGCTACCAACCACACTCTTATAGTTTTAGAGTAACATCAAAGAATGTCAGAATATTTTTGCGTTTGATCTGCGTTTGTTCTGTAAGGTAACCAATATTTTATAGTTAAATATTGTTGCATAATATGTATAGCCCCTCTCCATTTGTTGGAAAGAGATTAATGTTTAAAATTAACATTTTATTAAATTTTTTAATATTATATAAGTTTTAAAATATGTTTATCATTTCTCACATTTTTTGTTTTTTTTTTTCAAAAAATTTATAGATGATTGATATAAAATTCTTTTGTATTTTCACTTCTTTAATATTGTACATTGCCTAAAATTCGCTAAGGGAAAAGTGAGTTGGCGACCTTACAGACAAGAACTTTTGCAAGTATACTCCCTAACTTCTGGAGCTGAATTGAGACCAAAATATTAATTGGAAAAATATTTCCGATCTCAAAGAAATATCTATATTTTTATTTGTTTCTTTGTGATTTATAAACCATTTTTATCCACAAAATTATTAGAATGTATTAACTGATTTAATATTTATTATAAACGAACTATTTTCTTTGAATATTCATTATTTAACGATTGATTTTTTATAAATTTATAATTTTTCCTATTTAACCTCACACCTGAACTTCATACCATTTTGAAGATAGGCGTCACGACAACCAAATTAACAATGACCTTTTGACAGTTACTATATATCTAATTTAAAATATAATAAATGTTTTCAAAATATTATGTGTTTCAAAATATTTTCAAACGCATGTAACAATATTTATATTTATATACGTTTATAAATCAATATATAGGTTGATTGGATGTTTTCTAGAATCGTTTTAACAAATTTTGGTTAGGCGAACTTTTACTCGGATAAATATTTTGTAGGCAGGAACAAAACTCTACCAGCTAAACATTCACTCGAGCAGAAGACAAACGAAACCAGGTCCCCTCTATATATAATTTATTTTTTTGGCCTTTTGGCTAAAATCATGTAGTATATCTCTAGATATTTTTATTCATATATATCTTTTCTTAAATCTATTCAGTAGAGATAGTAGATATGTTTGCTCGAAAAATATATCTTTTATATCATATAATTATACTTGCGGATGTACCCGGCTTCGCCCGGGTTTTACCCGAGTAAAGGTTTGTCTAACGAACATTTGTTAAAACATTACTCTATAAACTCATAAAAATAATAATAGATATATTTTGTGATAATTTGAAACTCGCGATAGAGTGCAAATTCTTTCCCGATCCCTTGAAAAATACTCAATAAGTTGAATAAAATCAATATTAATTGGTTCCTTCGGTAATTGGGAGTTGAAGGAATAGTATCTTTCCATGGAATTGTATCATTATTCTTGTCTCAAATAAATTGCCGTGTCTTCCTGAATTTGGTCTTTCCAAATTTTCTACATTACAAAATCATCGTTTTATCTAGTGAACATTTTTTCCCCGGTCCCTTGAAAATTACGCGATAAGTTGAATAAAATCAATATAATTCGGTTCCCTCGGTAATTGGAAGTTAAAGGAATAGTATCTTGCCTTGGAATTGTAGCATTATTCTTGTCTCAAAAAATTGTCGTGTCATCCTGAATATTGTCTTTCCATTTTCTACATTACAGAATCTTCATTTTATCTATTCTCCCAATATATATGTTGTAGATAAATGATAAAATAAACTTTGACTTGTGCGCAAATAATAGGTATAATATCTTACTTTCTATAAATAATCTTTAAGATAATGAACTTAGTGATAATAAATCTTATAGATAAAAAACTTGTTATCCTCGTCGCAATGGGGGCGATGCTTGCGAGTTAAATCTACAAATCTGTAAAATAACTCTAAGAATATTTAAGATATAAAATAAATTATTTTTCAATAACCTTCCCGGAGATATACCTAATAATATCTCAAAATTTCACGGCGATTGGATGTATGCTTTTTGAATCTAAAGAGTACACACAGGCAGACATTCAATTTTTTATATATATAGATAATGTGACAAATATTATTATCATTATTATCATAATCATCAGTGTGTGTTCAGGAATATTATTATCAATAATGTTCGTTAGGCAAACTTTCACTCAGATAAAACCCGGGCGAAGCCGGGTACAACCCCGCAGGTAATATATATTTATCACTAATCATTGTAATTTATCTTCCTTAAAATTAAATAATAGATATTTGGTATCGAATTCATTTGTATTTTAATTTCTTTAATATTATACATTGTTTAATATTGATTCTGGAAATCTGTTGCAAGAACACTTCCCAACTCCCTGAGATGAATTTGGAGCAAAAACATTTTGCTGTTGTCTTCAAAAATATATAAAATGCTGCATCATGATCTATACATTCTTTTTATTCTCATAAATATAGCAAAATTCATTAATTGATTTGATATATAATTAAAATGATCTCCTCCCTTTGATTATGCATTATATTATGAGTGATTTTATTTTACTATTATCTATATCTAAAAATATTTATACAGGTCAGCATTTACATTGATATATAACAAAGTGGTTCCTAAAAATTCAATTTCGAACATACCTTTACATCCATAATTTTCATCAGAATTTTCTCCATCATGGCACTTGCATTCAAATCCTTCAGATTTTTCATTGTTCAATGTACAGAATGCTTTTCGAGAGCTACACATTT